>JBAPCB010000088.1:0-19292 GCA_039654105.1 Coreius guichenoti
CAAGATACATCTCTATTTTCAGTATTATTTGTTCTTCAGACATTCTTTTTTACACACAATAACTAACAGCTGTTTAAAAAGTTACCTACATTTGGGTCTTGACCAATGAAAATGGGTAAATTTCAACAATTTGAACATGGAGCTGCTTTGAGATCCCCATATGTGGGACTGAACTATATAGGGCCTTGAGCATGAAGATTTCAAAAGAAAAGTTAATTAAGAACAAGAATCTAGAAGGATATTAAGATATCTTGAATACTTTTAGAGTTACAGGCATGAAAAGCAAAATGTGAAAATAACTATATTAGGGATTGAATGGCAAATTATCTTCTTTAAAGTGAATTTTTCTGCACAACTATATAGTTAAAAAAAATAAAGTGTTTAAAATAGTAGACTACATGTGTTTTATTAAATTTGTAAAAAAAAAAAAAGTATTGTTCGATGTCCAAGCATACGAAGTGTGCGCCATAGATAAAGACTTCTGCGTGTCTCCTTTTGAGAAATGGCAGCAAATTAAGCTGCCTTTTCATGCTAAAATGCTAAAGACTTTCTTTTTTTTCAGTTAGTGATGATGTGAGTAATAATACATCTTTTTTTTTTTTTTTTTTTTTTTTTTACTCATTTGGAATACTGTGTGTCAATTAATTCATTTACATTGATTATTGTTTTTGGAACAGATAAGGGGCTAAACAGACACCTTAACTAATGCCAACCTGTGGCAGTTTTGTAATCTGACAAACAATAGCCTATTTTCCGACAGTTTTGTAAGGTCCATCCGTTAGCCCAAAAACGGAATCTAAAGGCTTGGTTGAAGGATTCTGCATGTAAGCCTTTTCAGCATTTCTGTTGAATTCACTTAATTTATTAACATCTAATTTTAAATCTGACTCCTTGAATAAAGTGATCTGACTCCAATTTTATGTGACTTCGTTCAATTTGTTACGTTTGTAATTTAACAGTTGATGATTCGT
Organism: Coreius guichenoti; assembly: GCA_039654105.1. Classification (NCBI taxonomy): domain Eukaryota; kingdom Metazoa; phylum Chordata; class Actinopteri; order Cypriniformes; family Gobionidae; genus Coreius; species Coreius guichenoti. The sequence goes on from JBAPCB010000088.1 coordinate 972, forward strand.
TGTGATTTAAATTGGATCGTTGGTTTTTCTTATTATTCGTTCATCAAGGGACCCAATATCGCACAGAGACTTAATACTCGCGAAATTACATTAGCTCACGGACACAAACTAGCCAGTTCTGATATTACTCAGAGGATTGCAGAGTGAATATTTTACCTTTAAGTGGTCGCACCTGCTTACTCAACAAAAAGTGTAATTTGATTAATAGACACGAGAGCTGCAACTTGCTAACACAGTAATAGTCAGAAATCGGATTATCCCGCATGCTGCGCTCCATGCTTCAGTCATGGGGTCCTCGGTTTGATGTATTCTGGCAAAAGATTTGCGGAAATAAAGGACTCCACATTGATCCATACTAGAATAATGATTTCAGAATAATACAAGATAAATCAAGATTAAAATTTATTTTGGCCAGACAGAACTTACATAAAAAGAATGAAACACGAATCCATGGTACACAACTTTCAGCATAAAAATATAAAATACAATTACAAAGTAATATGAAAATAGTTTCAAAGAGTCGTTATATCTGGCACAAGTACACACAGTGTGTGTGTGTGTGTGTTTAAGACACTGACACAGCACTGCATGGGGGCTCTGGCTACAGAATGTTCCCAAATGGCAGCTCTGCTACCCTTCCTTAAATACCCAGACCAGAACAAAAGGGTTGTAAATATTTGCAACACAAACACCTGGTTTCAGGGAAGAGGATCAGATATCTTCTGAGACCACTCAAAAGGAGAACAGAATTCTCATAAGTTTCAATCTTTCTCATCCTACCAGTGACAGCAGTGAAGTTGAGACCATTTTACTAATCGCACTGAGACCTTTAAAAAGATACCACACATGAAAGGGGAAAAACAATAGATTAACAAGATACATCATCTGTGGTATATATGCATTCTGTGACTTGAATCAGAGGGAAGGGAGTCGGTGAGGGAGAGGGGGAGAAGGTTTGGGCAGGGCGATGTCCTACACTCTTTCTGTGAGATCTTCTCTCCAGATTAGTGAGTTTAATTGTTCTATTGCAGGGGGTTGGATCTTCAGCTTTTGTTTTAGCAGTAAAACCGCTACACACAAAACAAAATATTTACGCTCTTGTCTACGAAACTTCTTTAGATTTATATATTTTTTTCTCACTTAATGCAAATTAAATAAATTCTTTAGGCTACATAATTTTCCTGAAAAACTTTCTGTTTGTTTTAATTTTTATAATCCATTCCATATTAAAATGGAATGTTGTAACTGAAATGAAAATTGACTATCACTCCCCTTTTTTTGCACATTTAATTGATCTTTTTTAACTTTTATGTAATTTTGGTTGCTTGGCTGTTTCCTTACTAAGGTCCAGAAATCCGTCAAGTTTTCCGTCAGTTGTCTTTTTTTATTATATGATGTCACTACATTGCTGTCTTGCCGCCAGCCAATCGCTGCATTGCTGAACGTGGTTTCGAGTATCGATGCATCTACCCTTTTCAGGGAACACAAGAACGCGCACTAACCCCAGATAACTTAATCCAGATATTTTAATCCAATCCACAAATTCATTTGAAGAACCAAATTAGCCAGCGTTCAGTTATCACGATTAGAAGATCTGGGATCTGTCAAATCATCTCAGATGTATTAAGCGAGGTACGAACAACAGACCCCTGGCCTGCGTTTCTCAACTTAGCTTCATGAGCTAAGTATATCGTAGAGAACATTGGTGGCAATGGTTGTACGATCTAATTAGGCCCACGATGCCTTTAAGAAACGCAGCCCAGGGGTCCGTTCTTCGTACTAACCACCGGAAGCTAGTTATTTTAGTCTATAAAGTTTTAAATATGGATATTTTTCTTACACAAACGTGCCACTTCGCTTCAGAAGGCCTTTATTAACCCCCCGGAGCCGTGTGGAGCAGTTATATGATGGATAGATGCACTTTTATGGACTTCAAAAACGAACCAACAAGTCACTGCCATATAATGCTTGGAAGAGCCAGGACATTTTTAATATAACTCCGATTTTATTCTTCTGAAAGAAGAATGTCATATACACCTAGGATGACTTGAGGGTGAGTAAATCATGGTCTAATTTTCATTTTTATTCTTTTAAGACCAACAATGCATGTTTGTCGGTACAATTTCATATTTAAAAATATTGTGGATTTGTAGCATCTCCAAAAATACATTTCAGCATGCATAAATTATGTGATTGCTATAATACGATTATTGTTTTGCAACTGACTTTGTTTATACTGTTGTTGATTTTGTCATCACTATTAGTTGTGGTTTATGTGCAACCAAAGATGCACAGATTCAAGTTGAACTACCCTTCAGAGAAAAAAAGATTGTTTAATTATTTAATTTCATATTAATTCAGATTTAAGCTCTTGTGCACAAGTTGGGTTGAAGTGAGGCAGATTGGCTTAAAACTGGGATGCCTGAACAACAAACAACTGATTGAACTATGGTATGTTTTTTAATTAATGATAAGATCTTTGATGACTTTTCATGCATGTTTTTAGCATTGCAACACTAGGTCTGCGGTTTGACAGGATATGATCTAAGGAGGGATAAAGGAAGTCCTTCTTCTTGTGGTTTCAGACAGTGTTGCATATAAATGACTTGACCAGAAGTTGTTTCTGTTCCTTGAAAAATGAAACCAACAAAATGAAATAAAAACGTCATGTTTTAGTTTAACCAATGCTACAGTTTTGCAAGGAATTACAAAAATCGTATTCAAAAAAGGAGTTTTGTGTGAACATCAAAGAGACAGTAGGCCCATAAGTTGACAGGAAATGGTTATATCACACTCTACGTTAAGATGACTTGTGTATAATGTTAAGTAAATGTTTCATTTATCTTTTTCTTTCCTGATCTGTGAATGTCATGACAACATCAAGAGAAGGACTTCCGCAACAAATTTGACTATAAAACATTTACTAAAACAAAGAACTGTCCATTTGACATGTTCACCTGCATTTTCACACAAAGTTTATGGTTTTGCAAGTCAAGCAGAATGTTTGCTTCTTCATGATTTTTCTTACAGCAGTAAACTGAGCTTCCAGTCTACATTTGAGAGCTTTTATATCGAGGACAATTAAAGACAAGTCCACCTACTTAACCTTAGAACACAATTAAAAATGTGTGTATCTTACCCTCCGCACCGATGAAATATAAGATGAAAGCCCACATACTGATGAATGTTTTTGATGTGTTGTTCTCTCGATGATGCGCCTGCAGCTCAACGGAGCAGGATGGACACCTGCAATGAAATCACTTACATTGGTTCCACCAAAAGGGCTGAAAACAGACACTCAAAAACCTGACAGTAAAATTGACAGTACAAGGCTGTTTAGGAAACACACCGAACAGACAGACAGATTTTTTCTATCAGCAGCAATTAATTCCCCTGGTAATGTGTTAGTCGTTTTTGTATTCCTTTTGCCTTCTAACAATTATGTCTAAGGGAAAAGGCCGACTGTTTGGAAAATGGCTTAGAATAGAAAAAACTACTTGGCCTTTATTAGGCTATATTAACTTTAGTAGCATTTGTTAGTTTTTCCTTTTGTTTTGGACTTTTTTTCTTTTCGATTTTTTTCTTTTATTTCTTAATTTTAGAACTGAACATAATAAATAAATAAAAATGAGTAAATAAATAAATCTTATATAGCGCTTCAAATGTAACAAATCATATATGTTGGAGCATTTCTTTTTTAAAAAAACATTTTCTACTCTGTTTTGTAACTGTGTTGATATGTGGATGATAACTGGATAGCTGATTTACTGTTAAAAGTTAAAGGGGTGGGAAAACAGTGCCCGACCAGAGGGAGCTACCTCATTGCAGCTTGAATGATTATTGGCTTCTTGGATGTCTAGATCAAGAATGGATTTTATCGTTGGTTTGGGAGTACTCTTGCCTGAAAACACACGAGCTCCACTAAAGTGTACTAACGATAGACTATTGAAAGATGGACGAGGCTAGTGTGGGACGATTGTTTTTTAAATTATGACCGTGTTTTTCACACAGTTTTCATGTGAGGTCATTTTTGTCACATCGAAAATCATTCAGTGCTGCAGTCTGCTCTATGAATAAGACGTAATCTTGTGCATTAAATGCCACATATCGTAGCTTATTCCAGCCTTTCGTTCTGTTTACAACTCTGAAGTAACTAGACGAGGTTTTTGTCGATGTTTAGGTTGGAGCCGCGCTACTTCCAGATCGTATAAGTGCTGAATATTTTACAGACACAACTCTTATAACAATGTGCAGTATAGGCCTACATTACCCACAGCATGACCACTCACAGTTTTTGCACAATTTGTTTTATTAAGACATGATGCCACTATACGTTTGTAAACTGGTAAATCAATCAATATTTTCCCCTATAAAGCACTAATTGAAACAATCTGCTAACTTATTAACAAAGTTAAAAATAGTCTAGGAGTCAATTACTTTTACTCTATGGAAAGCATAAAGGGACAAAAAAAAATTTTTTTTTTCCCCAATACCATGTTTTGAAGTAAATATTTTGGACGAGGCTGAGAATGTCAGTGGGGAATTTTTAGTTTTATCTCCAGTAACATTTATGTTTCTGTATGTTTTATAATTGATCATAAAATGACAGGCTTAAATATGTCCAAAGGCGAGTAAGGTCTGAGAGCTATTGCAGATAGCAGGTGTGCTTGACTGCACTCATCATGTGATTCTTAAATGCAGTTTCAATGCAGATTACGGTTTCATAAATTAGATGGTAAATGTTAAAAATTGAGAGGCATAGTGGTGATGTTAGAATATTATTGCATGATGGTTTTCTAGGATAAACACAGCTATCATGGTAGACAACAATCGATAAAACATACAAGTGCACCAGACTAAATGACTGGAAACTATGCAAATTGTGCAGAAACCTGAACTCTCGCATCTTCATTTAGTATGGTTGCTGACTTCATGTGGTGCATATCCTAATCTCATGTCAATCAATGTAAGAACCAAAATGCAGGGTGTTTTTATTTGGCATTTGGTTGTTGTGAAAGCAAACAAAATTATTTGCTTATAAATTTCTGATATACTAGTACATATTTTTTAAAAATCTCTCTCTCTCTCTCTCTCTCTCTCTCTCTCTCTCTCTCTCTCTCACTTTAGTGCTCCACTACCTTTTAACATTCACTTGAGCGTTCCACCATGCCATCTGCCTGGGGGTGGTACACTGAAGTGTGGAGATGTTTCACTTGCAGCAACTTACACAGATCGGCCATGACCCGGGAAACAAAAGGGGTGCCCTGGTCCATCAGAATTTCAGAAGGAATCCCCACCCAGCTGCAAAGGGCAAACAGCTCCTGGGCGATGGAGGCGGCCGTGGCTCGCCAAAGAGGAATGGCCTTAGGATAGTGGGTGACAATCCACTAGGACCAGAATGTATTCATGGCCCCATGCAGACTTCGGCAGTGGCCCCAGGATGTCCATCCCAATGCGTGAGAACGGCACCTCTATTACCGGTAGTGGAATCAGAGGGCGGGGGCAGGTCTCTGAGGAGCAGTTCGTTGGCATACTACACAGGCCTGGCAGAACTGCAGCATTTCAGAATTCATCCCAGGCCAGTGGAAGCGATCTCTTATCCGCTGCAATGTGTTCTCTGCTGCGAGGTGGCCGGCAAGTGGATGGAAGTGTGCCAGGTGGAGGATCATCTCTGTTTTGCTCCTTGGGAGTACGAGCAGTTCCTTTAGTTCCCCCCGCCTTTCCGCTACAAAGTATAACAAGTTATCCTTTACAATGAAGTGTGGAGAGGGGTGTGGGAGTGGCTGGTGTTCTGTACCGTTGGCCACCCTGACCTGTGACCAGCAGTGTTTCAAGCGGTCATCCTCTCGTTGTTCTCTTCACAGGGACCTGCTCCCTGTGATCTGCTGTATAAGATAAGAGAAGACTTCAAGGTTAGTTTGAGAAGATTTTTCCCAGCCACCTCTCCTTGCGACAACCTCAAATGTGTGCAAAAAATGTGTTCTGGGTCATCCTGCTCAGTCATCCTTGGAAGTGTTGTGGGTTGCGTCGGGGGTCTGACGTCTGCCAAGAGGGTCCTGGTGTTATTTGAACGAAGATGCACCAATTCCTCGGACACCTGCTTTTGTCCCGCTACAAGTTCCGTTCCGATAACTGTTATTGGCGCACTGACACTTCTGCGAGATGACGGATTACATCCCCCACACCAGGGAGAGAGGCTGCCTCGCCGGGATCCTCGTGTTTGGGGTCTCCTGCCTGCATTCTCCACCAATGTATTGCTCCACTATGGGAAAAGAGGAGAACAGACACGAAATGCAGTGAAGCGTCACCCCGGAAGGTGTCTTTATTTTTCCAAGCAGTGCAAATGTAGGTGCAGTCAAACTCAGTCTCTGTGTTCCGTGCAGGTGAAGTGTTCCGTGGTGAGAAGTGCAGTTCCTCCTAGCCCAACAAAGAGAGGGGAGTTTAGCCAACTAGCTGGGTGATCCCCACTCACTTGGGGAAGTCAATAACTTTCTAAGTAAAGAAAAGACACAGAGGTAAGTAACACACCCAGTGAAAGTCCATACTGCTCTCCCCTCATCTTCATGGCTGGAGTTTATATCTCCCTCTGGGTGATTGCCTCATCGTCGTCACCTGGGACCGCCAGGTGTTTCCCATGATTAGCGTTGCCTAATATATATATATATATTAGGGATGTACATCTCCATAACTGAGGCAGATGCGATACGCATCTCGATGCATAGCCAACGATACGATACATTAAAGATACATATGAAGCAGCTACCTGTGGTGTTTCATAGTTTAACCACAAGGTGGCAGTGTAATGCTTAAGTATTGAGGTGGAGCTGAGTAATCTTGAATAGAAGAAATGTGTGTTCCATGTGTAGGTGTGTAGCAGGTGTTGAATAAAGAGCCTGAAGGAAGACTCGTCTTGTGTTCAGTACTACAAAACACAACAAATTGTCGACGATGGTTTCCGTGCCTATGCTTGCACCTTTTCTGTCATGCAGTGGAGGGACTGCGATTCCTTTTGCTACCTGGCGGAAAATGTTTGAGAATTACTTCCTTGCTATTAATGCGACAGGAGGCTCATGGCCTGATGCCAGGAAACGTGCTATTTTACGACACAGCTTGGGAACTGAAGGCCAGCGGCTGTTCTACACGTTGCCTGATACTGGAACTACATTTGAACATGCAATGAAAGCGTTGGAGAATCATTTTACTCCGAATGTGAATGTTGTGGTCGCTCGACACCGCTTTCGCCAGCATTCTCAGCGTGCTGATGAGACCATGCTGGAACCATCGCTGCCCCTGGACTCTGCTATTACTATTGCGTGTCAGGTAGAACAAGCACTCCTGAATTCGGACATACTCACTGCACAAAGTTCAGTTCATGCCGTAACCTCTAAACCCTTCAGTCATAGCAAGAAGCGCGGATCATTCTGATGGAGCAAAACCTGTGGCTGATACTACATGGAGAGCGAATCGCGTGTGTTACCGATGCAAGCTAAAAATCATCTGGCTAACGCTGCCGATTGTCCAGCCGCCCGGGCCAAATGCCGTACTTGTGGTAAGATCGGACATTTTTCTAAAGTCTGCCGTTCTTCTAAGGATGTTAGGGAAGTAGGCCCTGACGTTGTTCTTTTGACTGATGCTGTGACAAACTTTTATGCAGTGTTCATGTAACAGCGCCAAATGGTGTTTCGGTTGAGACTGAATTAGTCGTGGACATGGGCTCTTCAGTATCAATTCTGCCTGAGGCTGTGTACAAAAGACATTTTTCGTGCTGTTCACTTACTGCTCCTAAAGTGAAACGTACTTGAAAGAAGGTATTCCAGTTATTGGATGTTTACATGCGGACATCTTACTGAATGATAAGGTAACCCCTACTTGTCTTTACAATGTGAAAGGTGGCTCTGCTTTGAATGGGCATGGACTTAATTCAAGCCTTGAACTGTTCTTTTCACTTTGGTACTGTTACTGCACCTGACGAATTACACGCAGTTGTTGGTGAAACCATTCCTGCTCCAGATACTTCTGTGGGCTGCTTGAAAGGCTTCATTCATAGGCAGTCAAACCTGAGGCTACCCCAGTACGGCAAAAGCTTTGCCCGACTTCCATTCTCTGTCCGACAAGCTGTTTCTGCAGAACTGGTCTCATTATTGCAAAGAGGCAAAATTGAGAAAATCGATTCTTCCCCATGTATTTTACCTATTGTTGTTATATACACTATATTGCCAAAGTTTTGGGATGTCTGCCTTTACATACACATGAACTTTAGTGACATCCCATTCTTAATCCGTAGGGTTTAATATGGAGTTGGCCCACCCTTTGCAGCTATAACAGCTTCAACTCTTCTGGGAAGGCTTTCCACAAGGTTTAGGAGTGTGTTTATGGGACTTTTTGACCATTCTTTTTGAAGCACATTTGTGAGGTCAGGCACTGATGTTGGACGAGAAGGCCTGGCTCGTAGTCTCCGCTCTAATTCATCCCAAAGGTGTTCTATCGGGTTGAGGTCAGGACTCTGTGAAGGCCAGTCAAGTTCCTCCACACCAAACTCGCTCATCCATGTCTTTATGCACTGGTGCGCAGTCATGTTGGAACAGGAAGGGGCCATCCCCAAACTGTTCCCACAAAGTTGGGAGCATGAAATTGTCCAAAATGTCTTGGTATGCTGAAGCATTAAGAGTTCCTTTCACTGGAGCTAAGCGGCCAAGCCCAACCCCTGAAACTTTACACTTGGCACAATGCAGTCAGGCAAGTACCGTTCTCCTGGCAACCGCCAAATCCAGACTCATCCATCGGATTGCCAGACAGAGAAGCGTGATTCGTCACTCCAGAAAACACGTCTCCATTGCTCTAGAGCATGGGTGGAGAAAGTTGATCCTGGAGGGCCAGTGTCCTGCAGAGTTCAGCTCCAACCCTAATCAAACACACCTGAAGCTAATAAAGGTCTTCTAAAGTTACAGGCAGGTGAGTGTTTTTTTCAGGGTTGGAGCTAAACTCTGCAAGAGAGTGGCCCTCCAGGATCAACATTCCCCACCCCTGCTCTAGAGTCTAGAATATTTAATAGTGAGGAATTTTCACGAATGGACTTATTGCACAGGTGGCAACCTATCACGGTACCACGCTTGAATTCACTGAGCTCCTGAGAGTGACCCATTCTTTCACAAATGTTTGTAGAAGCAGTCTGCATGCCTAGGTGCTTGATTTTATACACCTGAAGTGGTTGGAACACCTGAATTCAATGATTTAGAGGGGTGTCCCAATACAATATAGTGTGTATATATAAATATATATATATATACACACCGATCAGGCATAACATAATGATCACTGAGAGGTGAAGTGAATAACACTGATTATCTCTTCATCACAGCACCTGTTAGTGGGTGGGATATATTAGGCAGCGAGTGAACATTTTGTCCTCAAAGTTGATGTGTTAGAAGCAGGAAGAATGGGCAAGTGTAAGGATTTGAGAAAGTTTGACAAGGGCCAAATTGTGATAGCTAGACAACTGGGTCAGAGCATCTCCAAAACTGCAGCTCTTGTGGGGTGTTTCTGGTCTGCAGTGATCAGTATCTATCAAAAGTGGTCCAAGGAAGGAGCAGTGGTGAACCGGCGACAGGGTCAAGGGCAGCCTAGGCTCATTGATGCATTTGGGGAGTGAAGGCTGGCCCGTGTGGTCCGATCAAACAGATGAGCTACTGTAGCTCAAATTGCTCAAGAAGTTAATGCTGGTTCTGATAGAAAGGTGTCAGAATACACAATGCATCGCAGTTTGTTGCGTATGAACCAGACCAGTCAGGGTGCCCATGCTGACCCCTGTCCACTGCCGAAAGCGCCAACAGTGGGCACATGAGCATCAGAACTGGACCATAGAAAAATAGAAAATATGTGGCCTGGTCTGATGAATCACGTTTTCTTTCACATGGATGGCCCGGTCCGTGTGCGTCAGTTCAGGAATGGCTTGAGGAGCACAACAACAAGTTTGAGGTGTTGACTTGGCCTCCAAATTCCCCAGATCTCAATCCAGTTGAGAATCTGTGGGATGTGCTGAATAAACAAGTCCGATCCATGGACGCCCCACCTTGCAACTTACAGGACTTAAAGGATCTGCTGCTAACATCTTAGTGCCAGATAACAGCACACCTTCAGGGGTCTAGTGGAGTCCATGCCTCGACGGGTCAGGGCTGTTTTGGCAGCAAAAGGGGAACCAACACAATATTAGAAAGGTGGTCATAATGTTATGCCTAATCGGTGTATTGAATATATTGAAACAAATAATATATTTAATTTTAAGTGTTGTGACATTTGACCAAGTGAATATTTGCATACATTGTTGACTATCATATAGGAAATTTGCATCTAGATATATTTACTGAGTCTGCCTTACGACTGTACGACTTACGACTGGCTTTCCTCAGAAGAGATGAAGATTGTCTGGGTTGCTCTTTTCCTCTCAGCTCATTGTGAGCTGACTTTAACTTTGATCAGGAAACACTTTTTTATTGATACATCTGTGTCCTGGAGCAATGCTCAAAAGTTTTGCAGAAAGAATTATGTCGACCTGTCCACCATAGACAGCCAAGAGGAACTTACCAGGTTCAAAAACGATATAGCTGGTCAGATGAGCACAGAGAACTGGGTTGGTCTGAGCAAGCCCTCTGCTAACGGCAGTTGGGTGTGGAGTGATGGAAGTGAAGACATTTTTAGGAATTGGAAACCTGGTGAACCAAGTTACCCAAACACTGACTTTTGTGCCAAGAGTTTAGCTGGTGAATTGATGGACTACATATGTAATCAAAATAGGCCTTTTTTCTGTTACAAGTGGGAGCCTGAACTGATTCTGGTACCGGAGAACAAAAGCTGGGAGGAAGCATTAGAACACTGCAGAACTAAACACTCGGACTTGGACTGCCTGCCAACCAGTTTACATCTCCTTCAAGCCCAAAACAAGGCTGCAGTCACTCAAACCCCCAGTGTGTGGACAGGTTTGCGCTTCCTGTCAGGTTCCTGGTTCTGGGTGAGTGGGGAATCTCTGGGAAATTTGGTTCAGCTGCCAGCATGCCCTGCCAATGGCCATTACTGTGGATCTCGAAACCTGGAAACTAAAAGTTGGGAGAACAGAGACTGTGAAGAGAAATTTAACTTTGTCTGTTATTAAAGAGAAGGGTAAGAACCAAAGCATATATTTATGTTTCAGTCAATACATTGCTCATATTCACAACAGCAAATTTTTCATTGTCTATGTTTAATCTGAAACAAATGTTGTGTATATAATGTATAAAATGTATATTTAAAGACACACACATTTATGCATTTGGCAGACTTATTACATACTGTATAAAGTTAACATTATTATATGCTGCTTTATTCACATATTGCAGTAGAATATATTGAAATAATGTAGTATTTTGTGTTTTTGTTTTTTTTCAGAGACAATGAGAAGAGCACCAGATAAAAACTAATGAAGAAATTATAAAATAATGTAGCCCTTTATTTGACTTAAAAACAAAGTGAGTTAGCACAACATAATGTTTAATTTATGTAGAAGTAATTCTTATGCTCCCATATTTGCATTCTGTATGTCTCATATATGCTTATAACTTGTTTAAATTGAAAAACACCTGATGATACATCACTTTGAAACATACATACGTATGTATATATATATATATATATATATATATATATATACACCCCCTTTCTAACTCAAATGAATACACTGAAAACACTCATGTGTACTGTAAATTAACAATTTACTGAAATAAATGTAAAACAATGTAAAAACGTTCAGGGTTTTCCAAAATAGAAAATAAAATAACACTTGCAAATAATCAATAGAAATTTCACTAATTCACAGATAGCTCCCAAAAATATTAGTTGCCCATTTCACATATTCACCTTTTGTAAATAGTTCTCTTTTCACTCTTTTTAGGTAATATACCTTTAAATTTGAGTCCCCAAAACTCAAAAGAGTCTTCAACCAAATAATAAACCGGCAATATGAGCTCACCCTTCAATTAAACCAATATGAAAGTTTTAATTTTCACGTTGCAGGCCTGTTGGATGCTGGGGTACGTTGTGGTCAAAAAAATAAAAGACCGCTTCACTCAACACTGAGCAAACAATAAAAAAAATACCTTAAAGTATCCAGTAAGAAGAGCGCGTTTCTCCTCCCGGCGTTAGATGTTCGTCAAACCCACGATCGCGGTGATTTCCCCAGGGACAAAGGAATTCCGAGCGCTCCCGTCTTCCTCGGAAGTCTATCTGGAATCATCCTTGTCTGAAACTGCCACACATCCTCGTTCTGACGACTCGCCAACCAAACACACAATCCATCCGAGCAAGATAGACACTGTTCAGTCTCTGTAAATAGTCCATTCACTGTATTAGTAAATGGCGGCTGAAATAAACACAACCAGGAATATTTCGTGGAGAAATAATTCTTACCCGTCTCTGTAGCATAAGTTTCAGTTCTCGTTTTGACAGCACATTATCTACAGAAACTATTGTAACACATTACAGCATTTTTCACACTATATTTTTGTGACACAATATGACACCAGATGATCGCACACTCTTCCATCACGTGCTCTCCTCCTCTTTTCCCATTTCACCTTTGCTCTCCAGTCTTCCCGCCCCCTTCACCTTAATCTAGAGCACTGATGGGGTGCTTCTCAATATCCCTCCTCGTTTCCTCGCTCCTCCGTCCTCCATCCTATGAGCTAGAAACCGAAGCTCAGCCATCTCGTAGGACATGTCAACTCTCTAATTGCACCGCGAGGAGGCGAGGATCGAGGAGTGAGGAGGCTTCCTGAGGAGTCATGAGCGAGGATACACAGGTGTATCCTTTGTGGAAGTGTTTTATCGACTAAACGTGATGCACGAATAAATTCTCCTCCCCCTTCACATCTTGCCACAGTTTTTAATTATTATTATTATTATAATTATTATTATTGTTTAGACTACGTACAACTGTAGTAGTACAGTTGCAGAATTATATCAAAGCACAAGAAAATGAAAGAAAATTAAACAAACTGTAATACTATACAACAAATAAAAAGCAGTTAATAATTGGGAATAATTCATTGTTAATAATAAATTAATAATAAGTTAATACCGTAAAAAAATACGGTATTTGGGCACGGTATTTTGTGGCGGCTGAAACTATTACAATAATAAGCAAATAATTTAGTTAGCTTTTACAACAACCAAATGCCAAATAAAAACACCCTGCATTTCGGTTCTGACATTGATTGACATGAGATTAGGATATGCACCACATGAAGTCAGCAATCAAACCAAATGAAGATGCAAAAGTTCAGGTTTCTGCACAATTTGCATAGTTTCCAGTCATTTAGTCTGGTGCACTTGTATGTTTTATCAATGCAACCAATCGGCGAGAGTAGCCGCGTGCAGGCGGGGAGGAGCTGCAAACGGAGACGTGAAGTCGGACATTTTCTGCTTCCCGTAGTGACGCTCGTGCTGTGTTTTGCATACTTTATCACAGCTGAAGTGAAATAAATGCAATATTTGTCAGATACACAGATGTTTCAGAGACATTTTCATTCAATACTTTATGTACTTCTTTATACAGCGTCTGTTTGTACAAGAATAAAGTTCAACATATAAGCCTACACTATCAATGTAGTGGTGTCTACGTTTTTTAACAGTTTTATTTTGATTAACATGACTTACATGAAAAGAGGTTTTACTGTTATAAAAAACTGATTTGTGAGCATTAGTGGAGCTGAAGGTTTTAGAATAAAAACGAAACGCACGTGATCACTGTCATCATACGTCACAGTCACGTGGCGTCGGCGCTGCCTCAAGTCGGACTAAATTTCTAACCGGCATGCACTACTTCAAGTCAGCCGCCGATCGGTCTGCGCATCGCTGCATGAAGTCAAACAAGCCTGTTGTCATTGGTTGATTTAGTCATGTGGGTTCTCAGTTCAGTTCTTTCATTGGTTCATTGCCTTGATTGTTCACAGGTGTGTCTTGTTAGTCATTAGTCTCTGTGTATTTAAGCCCTCATGTTTGCCATGCGTATTTGTCTAGTATTGTTTTCTGTCAGTACTGTTGGTCTGTTCAAGTCTGTTCAAGTCTGTTCAAGTCTGTTCAAGTCTGTTCAAGTCTGTTCAAGTCTGTTCAAGTCTGTTCAAGTCTGTTCAAGTCTGTTCAAGTCTGTTCAAGTCTGTTCAAGTCTGTTCAAGTCTGTTCAAGTCTGTTCAAGTCTACTATTGTCTAACATGGAGATTCTACACGTGCTATTCATTAAACTGCTTGTAACTCATTCGTTTTAGTAAACATCCATTCCCATTGTGATAAAAAATGACTTTCTCTTAGTAACGCTGTAAAGATCACACTAATGCTGTACTCAAAATTAAATAAGTGAGACTCATCATAAACACTAAACTCTCCCTCGTGTGCATGAGACGAGACATTCTTCACACTCTTCAGCTCTGATCTGTGGATGGGGTGGAGATGAAGATGTGGATATATACCGGACTGCTCAGGAGAAAAACACCAGAGCGAGAGAAGAGTTACTCCTAGCAAGACTTTCTCTGAGTACAATAACTCAAGACTGAACACATGTAAATATTCAACTCAACTCTTTACTTCATTTAATTTTTAAAAGATAGCCATTGCCTTCAGAAAGCTGATTGTGTGTTTTCTTGCTATTCATCAATCTCTCCTTTCAATTGTTTCAGCTCACACTATGTCAGCCATCAACAACTTTTGCCCAGTTGGCCGTTTCCCAGCCACTGAACTCCAGTCAGACGATTGCAGCAAAGTGAAGTGCAGCGCTGCTGTTGGCAGGAACCCTTGCAGCTGTGTGACATGCTGTGGTCGCCCAGGATGACTGTAAGTGCAGTGGAGCGTGTGGACAGCAGGTGTACGGCTGCTTCAAGCCAGTTTGTCAGCACAACCCTTGCCATAATCATGGGGTCAAGATGGTCATCCAGGATGAATGCAGGAGACCATGTGGAAATGAAGTGTCAGTCTCATTCCCAGTCAGTAAGTGGAAGGGCGTGTGCTGCACGCCGGTTTGTGATCAACTGCCCTTGCCACTAACTGACAGAAAGCTGTAATGATGTTGGACTGTGATGTTTTCAGTACTTAGGTTCCTCTGTCAAGAATAATGAAGCAGAAAGTTATTGCAAAAGTTTAGAATTATAAAGAAATATCAAATGGAAAATAAAAATTACAAAGAAAACGAGTGTATGATTTATTTCTGCAGTACCAAACATGCAATGTTACTTAAAGGGGTCCTATCATGATTTTTTATTTTTTTATTTTTTTTTTTTTTTATAAACGTGTTCAACTTTCTTTAGTGTGTAATGTTGCTGTTTGAGCATGAAAAAGGTTCAAAAGCACAAAGTCCTGTGAAACACCGCCACTGTAGTCTTGAGTTTTCTTCTGGGAACGAACACGTCACAATATTCCTCATTTAAATAATTCCCGCCCAAGGCATACTCAAAATAAAAGGGACGCGGCCTGGTTGAGTTAGTTCGTTTTGGCTGAACCCGAAATTGCATACTTTCCTACTATATAGTAGGCGCCCACTGTTGGCGCTTTCGGCGGTGGACAGGGGTCAGCATGGGCACCCTGACTGGTCTGCGGCTATGCAGCCCCATACGCAACAAACTGCGATGCACTGTGTATTCTGACACCTTTCTATCAGAACCAGCATTAAATTCTTGAGCAATTTGAGCTACAGTAGCTTGTCTGTTTGATCGGACCACACAGGCCAGGCTTCACTCCCCACGTGCATCAATGAGCCTTGGCCGCCAATGACCCTGTCACCGGTTCACCACTGTTCCTTCCTTGGACCACTTTTGATAGATACTGAACACTGCAGACTGGGAACACCCCACAAGAGCTGCAGTTTTGGAGATGCTCTGACCCAGTTGTCAAGCCATCACAATTTGGCCCTTGTCAAACTCGCTCAAACCCTTACGCTTGCCCATTTTTCCTGCTTCTTTGAGGACCAAATGTTCACCTAATATATCCCACCACTAACAGGTGCCATGATGAAGAAATAATCAGTGTTATTGTAATGATTTGGTGTAATGACAGTATACAGCAGTTGGAGTGAGAATCCAAACGCAGTTTATTTACAAGTATAATCCAAGGTCATAGTCCATACCAGGCAGAGGGTCAATCACATATAATCAGTCCAAATACACAACATAAACTCCAAGGAGGGCAGACAGGAACAGGGAATCCAAGACTCAGGCAAACATAAGAAAAACAAGAACTGCTTGAAATGCCAACGGAGAATGTAAACCAAAACAAACAAGACTTCATAGGCATTTAAATAGACAGGGAAATAAACTAAGAAAACCAGACACAGGTGAAACAGGTTAGCTAATAATGAGCAGAGGATACTGGGAAATGAAGTCCAGGAATAACAGAAACTATGGAAACAGTGAGGGACGAGGCTGCTATCTGCTGATACTTAAAAGGGTACCGCAGCTGACAGATGTCACAGTTATTCACTTCCCCTGTCAGTGTTCATAATGTTATGCCTGATCGGTGTATGTCCGAATTCACATATTACTTTTATATTACTTATAAAAGAGTCAGCAAAAAGTACCCGGATGACCTACTACTTCCAGCGAGATTCTGAAGTGTACATACGATGGACACCTTACTATCCTATTAGGCCATGGGAAAGAATTTTTGAATGGCAGTGAAGCAACGCAACTGACGCTAGTAAGTCACATGATAAGGATGTGGTACAAACATGGCGAATGTAGTACATCCAGATTACATTCATACTACACAAACTCATACTATATAGAACATACTTTTTTAGCGGTTGTGAAGTAATTACTCATTCAAAATAAATACCTACTCAAGAGGGTGTGCAATTTTGGACGCAGCCCGTGTGTTGAAAATTACGGTTATGGTAAGGGACGGGACATTTCCTAAACACGCTCGAAGAGCATGACCAATCACAACACACTGGTCCAGCCAATCAGAGCACATTTTGCTTTTCAGAAGGAGGGGCTTCATAGAGACAGGGGCTGAATCTGAAATCACAGCCATTTGTAGTGATGTCCAAAACCATAGTGGACGTTATTAAGTGCACTCATTCTATTCCACAATGCACCGCAATAATGAGTGTACAGCCGATGTACACACAACGGCTGTCCGAATTCACTCGTTTTCATTCACTCCTTCAAGTGAACTATATTAGTGGACTAACGTAGGGAATAGTGAATGAGGGTTTAGGGTACGATTTCGGATTCAGCCAGGACCTGGCAAGGAAAGCCAAAAGAGAATGTATCCAGGTGATGTTGGTTTGTTATTGATGATAACAACATAATCATCACTTAGATTCAGTATGCAGTCTTTGCGAGGTGTTATTAATTTTTATATTTTTAATTATAATAGCTCTGTGATTATATGGTATGAGATCCAGCAGTGTCATAATGAAGGATTTTAAATGCATAATAAAACACATGCATTTTGAAGTACTGTGTCATTTAGACACAAAAAGACATCAAGAATCAGCGTATGAATCTCAAAAATGGTGACAATCAAAAGCTTCATGCTGCAGTGCATAATGGTTACCTAGTCTTTGTGCAGTGAGTGCACTTTGACCTCACATTGTGACCATAGTATGAGCACACAGTGAGGGCGCTGTGAGGTTACACTTTTAGCTCACTGTGACCTCACATTGTGACCACATCATGAGTATCCTGGGAGCTCATGGTGAGATCACTGTGAGATCAAATTGTTGACTGGGTTGCTTGTGTGAATAGCATATTTGTGTATTTACCGGTAAAGTCATTCTGGTAATTTCCCGGAAATTTCCCAGGATTGCTGTGTGAAATGGGCTAATGTCTGATTCCTCGCACAGAATCTGAAAATACTCAAACGGACACAGGCAGAGTGAAAGATCAGGTAGGGTAGGGTTTGTCTGGCTATCACCAGACCAAGCTCAATCTTTTAAGATTGAACATTGGTCTGGGGAGTCTGATATGTATTTTCTACTGCACAAGAGGCGTGATCAACGAGCATAATTCAAATGACTCTGTACGCAATTGGATAGTCCTTCAACCAATCAGACCACAAGAGGCGTGATCAACGGGCATCGATCCATCACTTCTCTATCCGTCATTGTGTTAAACCCGCCAAAAGCGTGCCAGGTGGATAAGCCAGTCTGTGATTGGTTTCCGCAATTGACCGCAATCGATCAATTCTGTCCCACAGCACTGCACGCCTCGATCATCAGGAGGAGTACAGGCAGTACAGACTTTGGTGGCGCAGCTGTCCGAGCTCACCAAGAGGATTCAACAACTTCCTGTTCCCACTGCACCA
>JBAPCB010000089.1:0-12500 GCA_039654105.1 Coreius guichenoti
TATAACTCGGCCGAAACGCGACGAAAACGCGCGAAATTCATACCGTGCACAGTACGTCTCGAGACGGTTCGAACGAGACCACCCACGGCCGGATCCGTGGAGATTTGGGTTTTTCGACTTTTCTCACCATGACTGAAACAACCAGGCCCTCAGCGCTGGTATGCCCAAGCCGGGGAGAGCTCTCCATTCCCGGCCAAAAGCGGATTCTCCCGCGGTGCTGGATCCCTCCCCCGTGCCCGGGGGGCCCGACGAGGTGAGGTGGGGGGGGCGGCCGTGGAGCCGTCCCCCCCCACCGCAGGCCACCTTCTCTGGGCTCGGGATTCAGATTCAGGCCACCGGAACCCTGAGCTCGGACGAGTTCCAGACCCCGTCTGGAGGTCCGAGCGCCTGGGGGTGCGTGTGCGTGCGACGGCTAGGCTTCTGGTGTCCCTGCCAAACACGCACACGTCCTCCACCCTCCGGGCAGGGGCTCCCTCCCTGCCAGCCTGGGTCCACCCCGGTGGGCCGAGGCGGCCGGGGGGAGCCTCTCCTGGAGGTCCGGTATGGGAAGTAGAATACACAAATACCCACCATCTAGGTGATGGGGAGGGGAAGGACACGGGCGACCGTGGACCGACCCTCTCTTCTGCCCGCGGCGAGGCCCGCTCAGATTCCCACTGGGCGGGCTGGGAACTCGCTTTCCACCGCGATGGAGCTCTGGAGGTGGGAAGCTCCAGGGTGTCCTTGGCAGGTACCCCAGGCCGACCGGGGTGAGCCCCGGCTGGGCAGAGGAGGCGGATGGACGGGGGGGGGGTGGTTCTCCAGAGCGATCCCCCACCCCCGAAATCCAAACACGCCTGGGAGCTCCATGCTCTCAGACCTCCTTGGCCAGCCCAGGGAGGGTGCCTCGTCCTGGGCACGGCCAGATCGCGGGTGGGCCTCTCCGGAGGGCGGTCGCGAGCAAAGACGGACTCAAAACGTGCCGTCGGGCTTTTGTCAAGAGGGTCGGAAAACACGGACCAAACACGCCTGGGGAGCTCCATGCTCTCAGACCTCCCTGGCCAGCCCGGGGAGGGTGCCTCGTCCTGGGCACGGTCAGATCGCGGGTGGGCCTCTCCGGAGGGCGGTCGCGAGCAAAGACGGACTCAAAACGAGCCGTCGGGCTTTTGTCAAGAGGGTTGGAAAACACGGACCAGACAAACAGTGGCGCTCAAGGCACTGACCCAAGCCCAGGGGAGGCCACGCTGGTCGGTCAGACAAAGGTGGATGTCCCCTCTGGAGGAGAGGGAACCGGTGCTGGCGATCAAGGCAGTCACCCAAGCCCAAGGGAGGCCACGCTGGTCGGTCAGACAAAGGTGGATGTCCCCTCTGGAGGAGAGGGAACCGGTGCTGGCGATCAAGTCAGTCACCCAAGCCCAGGGGAGGCCACGCTGGTCGGTCAGACAAAGGTGGATGTCCCCTCTGGAGGAGAGGGAACCGGTGCTGGCGGTCAAGGCAGTCACCCAAGCCCAGAAGAGGCTAAGAAAGTCGGTCAGACAAAGGTGGATGTCCCCTCTGGAGGAGAGGGAACCGGTGCTGGCGGTCAAGGCAGTCACCCAAGCCCAGAAGAGGCTACGAAAGTCGGTCAGACAAAGGTGGATGTCCCCTCTGGAGGAGAGGGAACCGGTGCTGGCGGTCAAGGCAGTCACCCAAGCCCAGAAGAGGCTACGAAAGTCGGTCAGACAAAGGTGGATGTCCCCTCTGGAGGAGAGGGAACCGGTGCTGGCGGTCAAGGCAGTCACCCAAGCCCAGAAGAGGCTACGAAAGTCGGTCAGACAAAGGTGGATGTCCCCTCTGGAGGAGAGGGAACCGGTGCTGGCGGTCAAGGCAGTCACCCAAGCCCAGAAGAGGCTACGAAAGTCGGTCAGACAAAGGTGGATGTCCCCTCTGGAGGAGAGGGAACCGGTGCTGTCGGTCAAGGCAGTCACCCAAGCCCAGAAGAGGCTACGAAAGTCGGTCAGACAAAGGTGGATGTCCCCTCTGGAGGAGAGGGAACCGGTGCTGGCGGTCAAGGCAGTCACCCAAGCCCAGAAGAGGCTACGAAAGTCGGTCAGACAAAGGTGGATGTCCCCTCTGGAGGAGAGGGAACCGGTGCTGGCGGTCACCCAAGCCCAGGAGAGGCCACGCTAGTCGGTCAGGCAAAGGTGGATGGGCCCTCTGGAGGACCAAGGCAGTGAAATAAACCAAGTCCCAAAATCCAAACACGCCTGGGAGCTCCATGCTATCAGACCTCCCTGGCCAGCCCAGGGAGGGTGCCTCGTCCTGGGCACGGCCAGATCGCGGGTGGGCCTCTCCGGAGGGCGGTCGCGAGCAAAGACGGACTCAAAACGTGCCGTCGGGCTTTTGTCAAGAGGGTTGGAAAACACGGACCAAACACGCCTGGGGAGCTCCATGCTATCAGACCTCCCTGGCCAGCCCAGGGAGGGTGCCTCGTCCTGGGCACGGCCAGATCGCGGGTGGGCCTCTCCGGAGGGCGGTCGCGAGCAAAGACGGACTCAAAACGAGCCGTCGGGCTTTTGTCAGGAGGGTTGGAAAACACGGACCAGACAAACAGTGGCGCTCAAGGCACTGAACCAAGCCCAGGAGAGGCCACGCTGGTCGGTCAGACAAAGGTGGATCTCCCCTCTGGAGGAGAGGGAACCGGTGCTGGCGGTCAAGGCAGTCACCCAAGCCCAGAAGAGGCTACGAAAGTCGGTCAGACAAAGGTGGATGTCCCCTCTGGAGGAGAGGGAACCGGTGCTGGCGATCAAGGCAGTCACCCAAGCCCAGAAGAGGCCACGCTGGTCGGTCAGACAAAGGTGGATGTCCCCTCTGGAGGAGAGGGAACCGGTGCTGGCGATCAAGGCAGTCACCCAAGCCCAGAAGAGGCCACGCTGGTCGGTCAGACAAAGGTGGATGTCCCCTCTGGAGGAGAGGGAACCGGTGCTGGCGGTCAAGGCAGTCACCCAAGCCCAGAAGAGGCTACGCAAGTCGGTCAGACAAAGGTGGATCTCCCCTCTGGAGGAGAGGGAACCGGTGCTGGCGGTCAAGGCAGTCACCCAAGCCCAGAAGAGGCTACGCAAGTCGGTCAGACAAAGGTGGATGTCCCCTCTGGAGGAGAGGGAACCGGTGCTGGCGGTCACCCAAGCCCAGAACAGGCCACGCTAGTCGGTCAGGTAAAGGTGGATGGGCCCTCTGGAGGACCCAAGGCGGTGAAAGAAACTAAGTCGCAAAATCCAAACATGCCTGGGGAGCTCCATGCTCACAGACCTCCCTGGCCAGCCCGGGGAGGGTGCCTCGTCCTGGGCACGGTCAGATCGCGGGTGGGCCTCTCCGGAGGGCGGTCGCGAGCAAAGACGGACTCAAAACGAGCCGTCAGGCTTTTGTCAGGAGGGTTGGAAAACACGGACCAGGCAAACAGTGGCGCTCAAGGCACTGACCCAAGCCCAGGAGAGGCCACGCTGGTCGGTCAGACAGACAAAGGTGGATGTCACCTCTGGAGGAGAGGGAACCGGTGCTGGCGGTCAAGGCGGTCACCCATGCCCAGAAGAGGCTACGCTGGTCGGTCAGACAAGGTTGGACGTCCCCTCTGGAGGAGAGGGAACCGGTGCTGGCGGTCAAGGCAGTCACCCAAGCCCAGAAGAGGCTACGCAAGTCGGTCAGACAAAGTGTGTTTGTCCCCTCTGGAGGAGAGGGAACCGGTGCTGGCGGTCACCCAAGCCCAGAACAGGCCACGCTAGTCGGTCAGGTAAAGGTGGATGGGCCCTCTGGAGGACCCAAGGCGGTGAAAGAAACTAAGTCACAAAATCCAAACATGCCTGGTGAGCTCCATGCTCACAGACCTCCCTGGCCAGCCCGGGGAGGGTGCCTCGTCCTGGGCACGGTCAGATCGCGGGTGGGCCTCTCCGGAGGGCGGTCGCGAGCAAAGACGGACTCAAAACGAGCCGTCGGGCTTTTGTCAGGAGGGTTGGAAAACACGGACCAGACAAACAGTGGCACTCAAGGCACTGACCCAAGCCCAGGAGAGGCCACGCTGGTCAGTCAGACAAAGGTTGGATGTCCCCTCTGGAGGAGAGGGAACCGGTGCTGGCGGTCACCCAAGCCCAGAAGAGGCTACGCAAGTCGGTCAGACAAAGGTGGATGTCCCCTCTGGAGGAGAGGGAACCGGTGCTGGCGGTCACCCAAGCCCAGAAGAGGCTACGCAAGTCGGTCAGACAAAGGTGGATGTCCCCTCTGGAGGAGAGGGAACCGGTGCTGGCGGTCACCCAAGCCCAGAACAGGTCAGGCCCTCCCCACCCCACGGGGAGGATCGGGGCACGAATCAAAGCTCAAGAAGCCCCCGGAGGTGAACCCTCCGTAAAAACAAAAAAGGGACAAAGTCAAACACAAAGGGCTCCATGCTATCAGAGCTCCCTGGCCAGCCCAGGGAGGGTGCCTCGGTTCCGGGCACGGTCGGTATCGGAGGGCGCTGGCGATGCATAAAAAAAGACGGACTCGAAACGGGCCGTCCGGGTCTTGTCGAGGCGGGTACGACAACCCCCGAAGTCGTAACACGGACAAAAAAGGGTCGAGGCCCGGCGGATGCGCACCCCCGCCGCCGGGCCCTTCTGCGGGGTGCGGTTTGTTATTTTCATCGGGTCGAACGGAACTTGAGACGCGCCAGGGGCAGGCCATTGCCCGGTTCGACGAGAACCGCTATGGGCAAAGTGTACCTCCCCGCTCAGCGCATCGAATATCAGACGCCGCCCCGGCCCTCCGGGGACACCGGGGCGAGCGCCGACCGCGGGAGACTCAGACGGTCCGTCAGAAACGAAGGTTCGGAGCTGCGTCGGCGCGCGCGGCGGAGGGAGGCTCAGACGCCGGGGGGCTCTGCTGGTCGCAACCCCCCGGCGGAGAGCGGACCCTCTGCCCCGCGCTCTCGCAAAGAAAAGCACCCTTTCCCGGTTACGGCCTCGACCCAGAGGCCAACCCCCTCTCTCTCTCTCTCGCCCCCACCGGAGGAGGGTTCCGCACGCGCCCTATGAGCGGCCGCGCCGTCTCTCGCCCTCGGGCGTGAGCGGAGCGAGACCCGTGTGTAGGAAGCCAGCGCGTCGTGGTTCTCCGTCCCCGGGGTGGTGCTGCCCGGTCGATCCCTGCCCGGTTGTCGCACACATACGTATATGCTTGTCGCAAAGACAGAAATCGAATGGCGATCTCATCCAAGGAAGGCATGCAAAGACGGTGGCGGAATCTCCCCCCGGGGAGGACAAGGGCGAAAATAAATAAATCAAAAACGGCAAAGTCAAACACAAAGGGCTCCATGCTATCAGAGCTCCCTGGCCAGCCCAGGGAGGGTGCCTCGGTTCCGGGCACGGTCGGTATCGGAGGGCGGTGGCGATGCAAAAAAGAGACGGACTCGAAACGGGCCGTCCGGGTCTTGTCGAGGCGGGTACGACAACCCCCGAAGTCGTAACACGGACAAAAAAAGGGTCGAGGCCCGGCGGATGCGCACCCCCGCCGCCGGGCCCTTCTGCGGGGTGCGGTTTGTTATTTTCATCGGGTCGAACGGAACTTGAGACGCGCCAGGGGCAGGCCATTGCCCGGTTCGACGAGAACCGCTATGGGCAAAGTGTACCTCCCCGCTCAGCGCATCGAATATCAGACGCCGCCCCGGCCCTCCGGGGACACCGGGGCGAGCGCCGACCGCGGGAGACTCAGACGGTCCGTCAGAAACGAAGGTTCGGAGCTGCGTCGGCGCGTGCGGCGGAGGGAGGCTCAGACGCCGGGGGGCTCTGCTGGTCGCAACCCCCCGGCGGAGAGCGGACCCTCTGCCCCGCGCCCTCGCAAAGAAAAGCACCCTTTCCCGGTTACGGCCTCGACCCAGAGGCCAACTCTCTCTCTCTCTCGCCCCACCGGAGGAGGGTTCCGCACGCGCCCTATGAGCGGCCGCGCCGTCTCTCGCCCTCGGGCGTGAGCGGAGCGAGACCCGTGTGTAGGAAGCCAGCGTGTCGCGGTTCTCCGTCCCCGGGGTGGGGCTGCCCGGTCGATCCCTGCCCGGTCGTCGCACACATACGTATATGCTTGTCGCAAAGACAGAAATCGAATGGCGGTCTCATCCAAGGAAGGCATGCAAAGACGGGGGCGAGAATCAAAGCTCAGACGCCCCCGGAGGTGAACCCTCGGTAAAAAAACGGACAAAGTCCGAAAAACCAAACACAAAGGCTCCATGCTTATCAGACCTCCCCGGCCAGCCCGGGGAGGGTGCCTCTGTCCCGGGCACGGTCGGTATCGGTGGGCCCTCTCGGAGGGCGCCGGCGAGCAAAGACGGACTCAAAACGGGCCGTCTCGGTTTTGTCGAGGAGAGGGGCGAAACTCGACGGCGAAACACGCACCCGAGAAACGGACCGATGGAATGGTCTGCCGAAAGCCCGTAAAACAAGAGGTGCGTTGTGAGGTTGGGCTTGAGAGACTTCCAGGAACGACCTGCCGAATGTGGAGCAGGTCAGGCTCTCCCCCCCCCCGCGGGGAGGATAAGGGGCGATAATCAAAGCTCAGGCGCCCCTGGAGGTGAACCCTCCGTAAAAACGGTCAAAGTCCGAAAAACCAAACTCAAAGGCTCCATGCTTATCAGACCTCCCCGGCCAGCCCGGGGAGGGTGCCTCGGTCCCGGGCACGGTCGGTACCGGTGGGCCCTCTCGGAGGGCGCCGGCGAGCAAAGACGGACTCAAAACGGGCCGTCTCGGTTTTGTCGAGGAGAGGGGCGAAACTCGACGGCGAAACACGCACCCGAGAAACGGACCGAGGGAATGGTCTGCCGAAAGCCCGTAAAACAAGAGGTGCGTTGTGAGGTTGGGCTTGAGAGACTTCCAGGAACGACCTGCCGAATGTGGAGCAGGTCAGGCTCTCCCCCCCCCCCGGGGGGAGGATAAGGGGCGATAATCAAAGCTCAGGCGCCCCTGGAGGTGAACCCTCCGTAAAAACGGTCAAAGTCCGAAAAACCAAACACAAAGGCTCCGTGCTTATCAGACCTCCCCGGCCAGCCCGGGGAGGGTGCCTCGGTCCCGGGCACGGTCGGTATCGGTGGGCCCTCTCGGAGGGCGCCGGCGAGCAAAGACGGACTCAAAACGGGCCGTCTCGGTTTTGTCGAGGAGAGGGGCGACACTCGACGGCGAAACACGCACCCGAGAAACGGACCGATGGAATGGTCTGCCGAAAGCCCGTAAAACGAGAGGTGCGTTGTGAGGTTGGGCTTGAGAGACTTCCAGGAACGACCTGCCGAATGTGGTGCAGGTCAGGCTCTCCCCCCCCGCGGGGAGGATAAGGGGCGATAATCAATGCTCAGGCGCCCCTGGAGGTGAACCCTCCGTAATAACGGACAAAGTCCGAAAAGGATCGAGGCCCGGCGGATGCGCACCCCCGCCGCCGGGCCCTTTTGCGGGGTGCGGTTTGTTATTTTCATCCGGTCGAACGGAACTTGAGACGCGCCAGGGGCAGGCCATTGCTCGGTTCGACGAGAACCGCTATGGGCAAAGTGTACCTCCCCGCTCAGCGCATCGAATATCAGACGCCGCCCCGGCCCTCCGGGGACACCGGGGCGAGCGCCGACCGCGGGAGACTCAGACGGTCCGTCAGAAACGAAGGTTCGGAGCTGCGTCGGCGCGCGCGGCGGAGGGAGGCTCGGACGCCGGTGGGGCTCTGCTGGTCGCAACCCCCCCCGGCCGAGAGCGGACCTCGGCCCGCGCCCTCGCAAAGAAAGCACCCTTTCCCGGTTACGGCCTCGATCCAGCGGCCAACCCACCCTACCCCCACCAGAGGAGGGTTCCGCACGCGCCCTATGAGCGGCCGCGCCGTCTCTCGCCCTCGGGCCCGAGCGGAGCGTGACCCGTGTGTAGGAAGCCAGCGCGTCGTGGTTCTCCGTCCCCGGGGGCTACCTGGTTGATCCTGCCAGTAGCATATGCTTGTCTCAAAGATTAAGCCATGCAGGTCTAAGTGCACACGGTCGGTACAGCGAAACTGCGAATGGCTCATTAAATCAGTTATGGTTCCTTTGATCGCTCCAACCGCTACTTGGATAACTGTGGCAATTCCAGAGCTAATACATGCAAACGAGCGCCGACCCGGCCCTTCCGGGGGTCGGGGACGCGTGCATTTATCAGATCCAAAACCCATCCGGGTGCGTCCGGGCGGCTTCGGCCGTCCGGTTCCCCCGGCCGCTTTGGTGACTCTAGATAACCTCGGGCCGATCGCGCGCCCTCCGCGGCGGCGACGACTCTTTCGAATGTCTGCCCTATCAACTTTCGATGGTACGTTCGGCGCCTACCATGGTGACCACGGGTAACGGGGAATCAGGGTTCGATTCCGGAGAGGGAGCCTGAGAAACGGCTACCACATCCAAGGAAGGCAGCAGGCGCGCAAATTACCCATTTCCGACACGGAGAGGTAGTGACGAAAAATAACAATACAGGTCTCTTTCGAGGCCCTGTAATTGGAATGAGCGTATCCTAAACCCATGGGCGAGGACCCATTGGAGGGCAAGTCTGGTGCCAGCAGCCGCGGTAATTCCAGCTCCAATAGCGTATACTAAAGTTGCTGCAGTTAAAAAGCTCGTAGTTGGATCTCGGGAGTGGGCTGGCGGTCCGCCGCGAGGCGAGCCACCGCCTGTCCCGGACCCTGCCTCCCGGCGCCCCCCGGATGCCCTTAACTGGGTGTCCGGTCCAGGGGCCCGGAGCGTTTACTTTGAAAAAATTAGAGTGTTCAAAGCAGGCCGCCCGTCGCCGCTGAATACCGCAGCTAGGAATAATGGAATAGGACTCCGGTTCTATTTTGTGGGTTTCTGGAACCCGGGGCCATGATTGAGAGGGACGGCCGGGGGCATTCGTATTGCGCCGCTAGAGGTGAAATTCTTGGACCGGCGCAAGACGGACGAAAGCGAAAGCATTTGCCAAGAATGTTTTCATTAATCAAGAACGAAAGTCGGAGGTTCGAAGACGATCAGATACCGTCGTAGTTCCGACCGTAAACGATGCCGACCCGCGATCCGGCGGCGTTATTCCCATGACCCGCCGGGCAGCGTGCGTAGGATTAAGGAAGCAAAGCTGAAACTTACAGGATATGACGGTAAACAAGGACAATAACATCACTCTCCTATGGTTAAGTGAGACTGCCGGGGACATTCGTCTTGCACTGCTAGAGGTGAAACTCGTTGACCGGTGCAATACGTCCAAAAGCGAAAGCATTTGCCAAGAATGTTTTCTTTGACCATGATTCGCAAGGGGTTAATGAGAGTGTACCCCTTCTGTTCGATCGACCCAAGGGGCGTGCCGGAGGTGGACGTTTACCTGGTAACCCTCGGATTGCCGATATGGGTAAGCTGCTCCTCCTCCACCGCACGTCCGAAATCCCAGTCGGGACCGCAGCGAACAAGGGAGAGGTGGTTGGCACGGTGGATGGTAAGATGGCGTTCGAGCGGCACCGACTGGACGACTGACCTAAGGTTATGATCTCGGATTGTTTTTTGACCATGATTTGGATTATCCTACGGCTTTGGTGACACGATTCTGCCCCGGAGTGGCGTAATACTTCACAATCCAAAACATGAACAGTGAAAAATCGGAAATTCATACTGGCGGTCACGGCGCCCAGGATAACAAGGTGACCCGGGTGAGCTTGGGGGACAGGCTCATTTCGGTGCTCCCCAATGTCCCCCCCGCCGCTCCCCTGACAAGGGACGGTGGCGAAGGTTGTCAGGCATCGGACTTAGCGCGTACATATCGACTACGAGACTGCTCGGTGGTGTTGACACGTCTGAGGGAGAGGGCCACGGACGATGTTGAGTTCCCGAGTGGACCCCCTGGGCTCTTCGGCGCAAGAGACCCTGCCAGAGAAACCCCGAGCTCGGGTCAACCCGACGCTCCCCTAGGGGGTGACCCCACCATGGTCACCCCTACTCCGGACGGTGCGCAAATGGGAACCGAAGTGGTAGTGCCATTGCCATTAGGCGACTATGCGTGCACCATCTGCGGCGTGTCGGCAGGCTCCCTTCTGCAGGTCGAGAATCATTTTTCGACCCGCCATGGCAAGATGCCTGTTAGATACAGCTGTCGTACCTGTGAAAAGATCTCGACCAGCTGGCGATCCATAGTATGTCATGTCCCTCATTGCAATAGCACCCCCAGACGAGCAGCGCGAGTCGGAGGTGTGATCTGTGAGGAATGTGGCTCTAGGTTCGTCTCTAACAGAGCTTTGAGTACACACGAACGACACGTCCATCCAGAAATCCGGAACGCAAAACGGGCGCGACTGACCACCGCGTCCTCTCAGGGGGGTCCTGTTCCCACACAGGCGGAGGTGGAGGTAGAAGTCTTACGGGCCTTAGGGGAGGGTTCAGGCTCCGGCCTGGGCCCCAGACCCAATGAGGAAACGAATGCACCGACGTTACGTGTAACAAATCCCTCAGTTCCTCGGGATGCGCTTATCTTGCCAGATAGCGGTCTTGTCGTGGCACTACGAGAAGCCGCCAGACAAATGGTGAGTGGGGCAGAGGATGAGGGGGAGGAGCATATCAGAGTACTCTCTGCTTGGTTGGAAGGCGATGATCAAGTCCCTGCCTTGGTCGAGAGCCTATCAGAATCGATCCTCCGAACGTTGTGCAGCAACATTCCAAGACTCACAAACCCTGGTCCTGACCGCCCTCCGGGAGCGGTTGGGACCCGCAGGCGGGCCTCTGGGAAAGCAAGGCGGCTTGCCTACCACACCTGTCAGCGGTTGTACAGTAGGGATCAAGCGAGTCTCGCCGCCGAGCTCCTCGATGGCACGTGCTCTGCCGACTGTCCTATTCCGCTTGATGTGATCACACAGGCGTTTAGAGACGGTTGGGAGAAGTCAACGACCTTCGAGGGCCTTGGTCCCTTCGTGCCCTTCGGAACTGCAGATAACGGGCACATGGCAGGGCTAATTACAACTGAGGAGGTAAAGACCTGTTTAAACCAAGCTTCGAACGCATCCGCGCCCGGACCCGACGGGATCGGGAAGCAGAAGATTCTCGAATGGGATCCCGGGTGCGAGAAACTCCAACACCTGTTCAACGTGTGGTGGATCACCGGAGTCACTCCCAAATGCTTTAAGCAATGCCGCACGGTGCTACTTCCCAAGACCTCGGACCAGGGTGCGTTAATGGAGATCGGTAACTGGAGACCGATCACCATAGGTTCGACGGTCTTGAGGCTCTTCTCTAGGATCATTACGAAGAGGGCGGCTCAGGCCTGCCCTCTTCACCCGAGACAAGGGGGTTTCGGACCACCCCCGGATGCTCCGAGAACATTGAGGTGTTGCGGGGCCTCATGGAGCACTCCAAAGAAGAGCGTAGCCAACTCGCAGTGGTGCTGGTGGACTTTGCGAAGGCATTCGACTCGGTTTCCCATGAACACTTCCTGACTGTTCTTCGGGAGATTAAGGTGGACTCACACGTGGTGGAGCTAATCCGGGGCTCTTACCAGAACTGTGTAACCCGCGTTGAAATCAGAGGCCTGTCAACCCCTGAGATCAGCATGCAGGTTGGTGTCAAGCAGGGAGACCCCATGTCTCCATTGCTTTTCAACCTGGCCATGGATCCCCTCATCCACGGCCTCGAACGACTTGGCAAGGGCGTGAGTGTGTCTGGCGTCAAGGTTACGACCCTGGCATTCGCCGACGATCTGGCTTTGGTAAGCGACTCATGGCAAGGGATGGCCCACAACTTGGGCATCCTCGAGTCGTTCTGCAGGCGAACGGGTCTGAGGGTTAACGCGAGCAAGTGTAGCGGCTTCCTACTCACCCCCACGAGAGATTCATTCACGGTCAACAACTGCCCCCCATGGGTTCTGGGGGGCAGCTCTCTCAGATTCATTGGTCCCGCAGAGACCGTGGGGTATCTGGGGGTGCTGATAAACCCCTGGAAAGGAGTAGTGATGCCCACCCTGTCTGAAGACCTTCTGCGCTGGTGCGACAATATCAGCAGGGCCTTGCTCAAACCGTCTCAGAAGGTGGTGATCTTGAACAAGTTCGCCATTCCCAGACTCCTGTACCGGGCCGATCACTGCTATGTGAATAGCGGTGCACTCTCTTCCCTCGATAAGACCATCAGAGCGAAGGTGAAGGAGTGGCTACACCTTCCGCCTTCAATCTGTGACGGGATTTTGTATGCAAGGAACCGGGATGGCGGCCTGGGACTTTGCAAACTTGCCTGTTTGGTCCCATCGATCCAAGCAAGACGGATCCTCCGTCTGTCCAACTCTACCGACTTGGTCACTCGAACAATCGTCTCGGGAGAGTTGGTGGAAGATAAGTTCAGGGGACTTTGGCTAAGAGCCGGCGGCACGGACGCGAACCTGCCTCGACTGGGTGACTCCGGTCAGGGCGCAGAGAGAGGAGACGCCGACTCGCTGACGCCAGGATATCCGGTCCCGTGTGACTGGAGGCGGGTGGAATTTCTGAGATGGGCAGGCCTGATTCCCCAGGGTGTGGGAATACTGCGGTTTCAAGGTTGC
>JBAPCB010000089.1:17500-30000 GCA_039654105.1 Coreius guichenoti
CGGGGCTCCATACTCTGGGGTCGCGGGGGGCCCGCGGGTACCTAACCACGCCCGGAGTTTGGAGCTCCAAGTCGGCTCGGTTTCCGAGATACACCCGGTCAAAGTCCCATGCTTGATCGGGCATAACTCCAAGGCCAAGCCGAGTCGGGGCTCCATACTCTGGGGTCGAGGGGGGCCCGCGGGTACCTCCCCACGCCCGGAGTTTGGAGCTCCAAGTCGGCTCGGTTTCCGAGATACGGCCGCTCGAAGCTGGACCGGAAGTGGCCGTATCTCGGAACCCGAAGGTCCCAGGAGCCGGGGACGGCGGGGTCAGAAGGGGCCCCGAGGGAGCTCTCCATGCCCGGAGTTTGGAGCTCCGACTCGGCCCCGCTCCCGAGATACGCCCGGTTACGCGCGAGAGACTTTCGGACAAAGCTGCCCGTATCTCGGAAAGGACGAGTCCCAGCGGCTCGTCCTTCGGGGTGGCGAGGGGTCCCTCGGGGCCCTCTCGGACCCCGGAGTCCCGAGCCTCTGGGACCCTTCCTTCCGAAGCGCACCCTTTCCCTTCGGGCCCCGTATCTCGGCCCGCGGG
Organism: Coreius guichenoti; assembly: GCA_039654105.1. NCBI lineage: Eukaryota > Metazoa > Chordata > Actinopteri > Cypriniformes > Gobionidae > Coreius > Coreius guichenoti. The sequence goes on from JBAPCB010000089.1 coordinate 18,072, forward strand.
GGTGCTAGAAGCTCGGGCCGGGGCGCGTCGGGGAGGGCCCCCGGAGCCCCTCCTTCGACCCGAGTTTGGTGCCTCTAGGCGGCTCGGTCGCGGAGTTACAGCCGTTCGAAGTTCGGGGAGCCTACGGAAGACAGAGTCCAAAAATCCGAACAGAGTCCGACTTCCAGCCCCCTCCGCTGGGGGTGTGCGGCCGGGGCTCTGGTTCTCCGAGTCGGGTAGGGAGGGGTGGTGTGGTGGGGGTTCGTGCCCGGGGCTCTGGTTCTCCGAGTCGGGTAGGGAGGGGTGGTGTGGTGGGGGTTCGTGCCCGGGGCTCTGGTTCTCTGAGTCGGGTAGGGAGGGGTGGTGTGGTGGGGGTTCGTGCCCGGGGCTCTGGTTCTCTTAGTCGGGTAGGGAGGGGTGGTGTGGTGGGGGTTCGTGCCCGGGGCTCTGGTTCTCCGAGTCGGGTAAGGAGGGGTGGTGTGGTGGGGGTTCGTGCCCGGGGCTCTGGTTCTCCGAGTCGGGTAGGGAGGGGTGGTGTGGTGGGGGTTCGTGCCCGGGGCTCTGGTTCTCTTAGTCGGGTAGGGAGGGGTGGTGTGGTGGGGGTTCGTGCCCGGGGCTCTGGTTCTCCGAGTCGGGTAGGGAGGGGTGGTGTGGTGGGGGTTCGTGCCCGGGGCTCTGGTTCTCCGAGTCGGGTAGGGAGGGGTGGTGTGGTGGGGGTTCGTGCCCGGGGCTCTGGTTCTCTGAGTCGGGTAAGGAGGGGTGGTGTGGTGGGGGTTCGTGCCCGGGGCTCTGGTTCTCTTAGTCGGGTAGGGAGGGGTGGTGTGGTGGGGGTTCGTGCCCGGGGCTCTGGTTCTCCGAGTCGGGTAAGGAGGGGTGGTGTGGTGGGGGTTCGTGCCCGGGGCTCTGGTTCTCCGAGTCGGGTAGGGAGGGGTGGTGTGGTGGGGGTTCGTGCCCGGGGCTCTGGTTCTCTTAGTCGGGTAGGGAGGGGTGGTGTGGTGGGGGTTCGTGCCCGGGGCTCTGGTTCTCCGAGTCGGGTAGGGAGGGGTGGTGTGGTGGGGGTTCGTGCCCGGGGCTCTGGTTCTCCGAGTCGGGTAGGGAGGGGTGGTGTGGTGGGGGTTCGTGCCCGGGGCTCTGGTTCTCTGAGTCGGGTAGGGAGGGGTGGTATGGTGGGGGTGTGCGTCCGGGGCTCTGGTTCTCTGAGTCGGGTAGGGAGGGGTGGTGTGGTGGGGGTTCGTGCCCGGGGCTCTGGTTCTCTGAGTCGGGTAGGGAGGGGTGGTATGGTGGGGGTGTGCGTCCGGGGCTCTGGTTCTCTGAGTCGGGTAGGGAGGGGTGGTATGGTGGGGGTGTGCGTCCGGGGCTCTGGTTCTCTGAGTCGGGTAGGGAGGGGTGGTGTGGTGGGGGTGTGCGTCCGGGGCTCTGGTTCTCTGAGTCGGGTAGGGAGTGGTGGTGTGGTGGGGGTGTGCGGCCGGGGCTCTGGTTCTCTGAGTCGGGTAGGGAGGGGTGGTGTGGTGGGGGTGTGCGGCCGGGGCTCTGGTTCTCTGAGTCGGGTAGGGAGGGGTGGTGTGGTGGGGGTGTGCGTCCGGGGCTCTGGTTCTCTGAGTCGGGTAGGGAGGGGTGGTGTGGTGGGGGTGTGCGTCCGGGGCTCTGGTTCTCTGAGTCGGGTAGGGAGGGGTGGTGTGGTGGGGGTTCGTGCCCGGGCCTCTGGTTCTCCGAGTCGGGTAGGGAGGGGTGGTGTGGTGGGGGTTCGTGCCCGGGGCTCTGGTTCTCTGAGTCGGGTAGGGAGGGGTGGTGTGGTGGGGGTTCGTGCCCGGGGCTCTGGTTCTCTGAGTCGGGCAGGGAGGGGTGGTGTGGTGGGGGTGTGTGGCCGGGGCTGCGGTTCTCCGAGGCGGGTGCGGAGATCCTGGGCGGAGGGTCCTCCGCCTGGAAGTCCGGAAGCCCGCCAAAACCTAAGTCGATTAATTTTAGGTTACCAGTTGCGTGGCTCTCTGGAGGCCCGGGGTTGGCTGGGACGTTAATGCCCGGGCTTAAGAGTGGGACCCCCGGGTTCGGCTGGAGAACAGGTGCGGGTCCTCCGGAGGATGTGGCCGGGGCTCTGGTTCTCCGAGTCGGGAAGGGAGGGGTGGTGTGGTGGGGGTTCGTGCCCGGGGCTCTGGTTCTCTGAGTCGGGAAGGGAGGGGTGGTGTGGTGGGGGTTCGTGCCAGGGGCTCTGGTTCTCCGAGTCGGGTAGGGTAGGGAGGGGTGGTGTGGTGGGGGTTCGTGCCAGCGGCTCTGGTTCTCCGAGTCGGGTAGGGTAGGGAGGGGTGGTGTGGTGGGGGTTCGTGCCAGGGGCTCTGGTTCTCCGAGTCGGGTAGGGTAGGGAGGGGTGGTGTGGTGGGGGTTCGTGCCCGGGGCTCTGGTTCTCCGAGTCGGGTAGGGTAGGGAGGGGTGGTGTGGTGGGGGTTCGTGCAAGGGGCTCTGGTTCTCCGAGTCGGGTAGGGTAGGGAGGGGTGGTGTGGTGGGGGTTCGTGCCAGGGGCTCTGGTTCTCCGAGTCGGGTAGGGTAGGGAGGGGTGGTGTGGTGGGGGTTCGTGCCCGGGGCTCTGGTTCTCCGAGTCGGGTAGGGTAGGGTAGGGAGGGGTGGTGTGGTGGGGGTTCGTGCCCGGGGCTCTGGTTCTCCGAGTCGGGTAGGGTAGGGTAGGGAGGGGTGGTGTGGTGGGGGTTCGTGCCCGGGGCTCTGGTTCTCCGAGTCGGGTCGGGTAGGGTAGGGAGGGGTGGTGTGGTGGGGGTTCGTGCCAGGGGCTCTGGTTCTCTGAGTCGGGTAGGGAGGGGTGGTATGGTGGGGGTGTGCGTCCGGGGCTCTGGTTCTCTGAGTCGGGTAGGGAGGGGTGGTGTGGTGGGGGTGTGCGTCCGGGGCTCTGGTTCTCCGAGTCGGGTAGGGAGGGGTGGTATGGTGGTGGTGTGTGGCCGGGGCTCTGGTTCTCTGAGTCGGGTAGGGAGGGGTGGTATGGTGGGGGTTCGTGCCCGGGGCTCTGGTTCTCCGAGTCGGGTAGGGTAGGGTAGGGAGGGGTGGTGTGGTGGGGGTTCGTGCCCGGGGCTCTGGTTCTCCGAGTCGGGTCGGGTAGGGTAGGGAGGGGTGGTGTGGTGGGGGTTCGTGCCAGGGGCTCTGGTTCTCTGAGTCGGGTAGGGAGGGGTGGTATGGTGGGGGTGTGCGTCCGGGGCTCTGGTTCTCTGAGTCGGGTAGGGAGGGGTGGTGTGGTGGGGGTGTGCGTCCGGGGCTCTGGTTCTCCGAGTCGGGTAGGGAGGGGTGGTATGGTGGTGGTGTGTGGCCGGGGCTCTGGTTCTCTGAGTCGGGTAGGGAGGGGTGGTATGGTTGGGGGTTCGTGCCCGGGGCTCTGGTTCTCCGAGTCGGCTAGGTGGGTGTCCAGGCCGGGTGTCCTGGAGCTGTCTGTGGGTGGTGCGTAGGTTTTAGCGTTGGGGTTTCGGAGCTAATAACTCGGGAGTCAAGCCGAGTCGGGGCTCCATACTCTGGGGTCTCGGGGGGCCCGCGGGTACCTCCCCACGCCCGGAGTTTGGAGCTCCAACTCGGCTCGGTTTTCGAGATACACCCGGTCAAAGTCCCAACCTTGACCGGGCATAACTCCAAGGCCAAGCCGAGTCGGGGCTCCATACTCTGGGGTCTCGGGGGGCCCTCGGGTACCTCCCCACGCCCGGAGTTTGGAGCTCCAAGTCGGCTCGGTTTCCGAGATACGGCCGCTCGAAGCTGGACAGGAAGTGGCCGTATCTCGGAACCCGAAGGTCCCAGGAGCCGGGGACGGCGGGGTTCGAAGGGGCCCTCGGGGAGTTCTCCCAGCCCGGAGTTTGGAGCTCCGACTCGGCTCCGTTTCCGAGATACGGCCGCTCGAAGCTGGACCGGAAGTGGCCGTATCTCGGGATCCGAAGGTCCCAGGAGCCGGGGACGGCGGGATCAGAAGGGGCCCCGAGGCAGCTCTCCCGGCCCGGAGTTTGGAGCTCCGACTCGGCCCCGCTCCCGAGATACGCCCGGTTACGCGCGAGAGACTTTCGGACAAAGCTGCCCGTATCTCGGAAAGGACGAGTCCCAGCGGCTCGTCCTTCGGGGTGGCGAGGGGTCCCTCGGGGCCCTCTCGGACCCCGGAGTCCCGAGCCTCTGGGACCCTTCCTTCCGAAGCGCACCCTTTCCCTTCGGGCCCCGTATCTCGGCCCGCGGGGGCGCTAGAAGCTCGGGCCGGGGCTCGTCGGGGAGGGCCCCCGGAGCCCCTCCTTCGACCCGAGTTTGGTGCCTCTAGGCGGCTCGGTCGCGGAGTTACAGCCGTTCGAAGTTCGGAGCCTAGGGGAAGACCGAGTCCAAAAATCCGAACGGAGTCGGACCTCCGACCCCCTCCGCCGCTCTCGGCCAAGCCGGGGAAGGCTCACCCGTTCCCGTCCGCGGTCAGATTCGGCCCCCGCGACCCCCGGAGGTCGACCAGGGGAAATCGTTTCTCCGTTTTTCGCTTATATCTCCGGAAGGGAAAGGCGAAAAATTCCCAAACTCGGGCCGCGCGTAGCGCTCGGCGGGACGGGTCGAACGAGACCGGCCCCGCCCCGGAAGTCCTCGGGGTTCCCGAGTTACAGCCGGTCGAAGTCGAAACTTTAACCGGCCGTATCTCGGAGACGCGCCGGCGAAACCGTCTGTAATTCGGGTCGATCGTGGTGCCTGAGGAGGCCTTTCGAACGAGCCCACCCCCGCCCCGATCCTCGCGGGACAACGGGAGTTACGGCCGTTCAAAGTCGGGGGTCCCGCCGAGTAGCGATCCGCGAGGGGGCGTCCCGGAGCCCCGCGACGGTCGGGTTCGGGCAAGGGCCAGGAGGGGTCCTTCCACCCCGAGTTTGAGCGCGCTGGGTCTTTCCGTTCGCGAGATACGAGCGTTTTTCCGTCCTGGCCAATGGCGGCCGGCGGCGGCCATTTTAGCTCGCGGCCGGGGGAAAATCGCTTATAACTCGGCCGAAACGCGACGAAAACGCGCGAAATTCATACCGTGCACAGTACGTCTCGAGACGGTTCGAACGAGACCACCCACGGCCGGATCCGTGGAGATTTGGGTTTTTCGACTTTTCTCACCATGACTGAAACAACCAGGCCCTCAGCGCTGGTATGCCCAAGCCGGGGAGAGCTCTCCATTCCCGGCCAAAAGCGGATTCTCCCGCGGTGCTGGATCCCTCCCCCGTGCCCGGGGGGCCCGACGAGGTGAGGTGGGGGGGGCGGCCGTGGAGCCGTCCCCCCCCACCGCAGGCCACCTTCTCTGGGCTCGGGATTCAGATTCAGGCCACCGGAACCCTGAGCTCGGACGAGTTCCAGACCCCGTCTGGAGGTCCGAGCGCCTGGGGGTGCGTGTGCGTGCGACGGCTAGGCTTCTGGTGTCCCTGCCAAACACGCACACGTCCTCCACCCTCCGGGCAGGGGCTCCCTCCCTGCCAGCCTGGGTCCACCCCGGTGGGCCGAGGCGGCCGGGGGGAGCCTCTCCTGGAGGTCCGGTATGGGAAGTAGAATACACAAATACCCACCATCTAGGTGATGGGGAGGGGAAGGACACGGGCGACCGTGGACCGACCCTCTCTTCTGCCCGCGGCGAGGCCCGCTCAGATTCCCACTGGGCGGGCTGGGAACTCGCTTTCCACCGCGATGGAGCTCTGGAGGTGGGAAGCTCCAGGGTGTCCTTGGCAGGTACCCCAGGCCGACCGGGGTGAGCCCCGGCTGGGCAGAGGAGGCGGATGGACGGGGGGGGGGTGGTTCTCCAGAGCGATCCCCCACCCCCGAAATCCAAACACGCCTGGGAGCTCCATGCTCTCAGACCTCCTTGGCCAGCCCAGGGAGGGTGCCTCGTCCTGGGCACGGCCAGATCGCGGGTGGGCCTCTCCGGAGGGCGGTCGCGAGCAAAGACGGACTCAAAACGTGCCGTCGGGCTTTTGTCAAGAGGGTCGGAAAACACGGACCAAACACGCCTGGGGAGCTCCATGCTCTCAGACCTCCCTGGCCAGCCCGGGGAGGGTGCCTCGTCCTGGGCACGGTCAGATCGCGGGTGGGCCTCTCCGGAGGGCGGTCGCGAGCAAAGACGGACTCAAAACGAGCCGTCGGGCTTTTGTCAAGAGGGTTGGAAAACACGGACCAGACAAACAGTGGCGCTCAAGGCACTGACCCAAGCCCAGGGGAGGCCACGCTGGTCGGTCAGACAAAGGTGGATGTCCCCTCTGGAGGAGAGGGAACCGGTGCTGGCGATCAAGGCAGTCACCCAAGCCCAAGGGAGGCCACGCTGGTCGGTCAGACAAAGGTGGATGTCCCCTCTGGAGGAGAGGGAACCGGTGCTGGCGATCAAGTCAGTCACCCAAGCCCAGGGGAGGCCACGCTGGTCGGTCAGACAAAGGTGGATGTCCCCTCTGGAGGAGAGGGAACCGGTGCTGGCGGTCAAGGCAGTCACCCAAGCCCAGAAGAGGCTAAGAAAGTCGGTCAGACAAAGGTGGATGTCCCCTCTGGAGGAGAGGGAACCGGTGCTGGCGGTCAAGGCAGTCACCCAAGCCCAGAAGAGGCTACGAAAGTCGGTCAGACAAAGGTGGATGTCCCCTCTGGAGGAGAGGGAACCGGTGCTGGCGGTCAAGGCAGTCACCCAAGCCCAGAAGAGGCTACGAAAGTCGGTCAGACAAAGGTGGATGTCCCCTCTGGAGGAGAGGGAACCGGTGCTGGCGGTCAAGGCAGTCACCCAAGCCCAGAAGAGGCTACGAAAGTCGGTCAGACAAAGGTGGATGTCCCCTCTGGAGGAGAGGGAACCGGTGCTGGCGGTCAAGGCAGTCACCCAAGCCCAGAAGAGGCTACGAAAGTCGGTCAGACAAAGGTGGATGTCCCCTCTGGAGGAGAGGGAACCGGTGCTGTCGGTCAAGGCAGTCACCCAAGCCCAGAAGAGGCTACGAAAGTCGGTCAGACAAAGGTGGATGTCCCCTCTGGAGGAGAGGGAACCGGTGCTGGCGGTCAAGGCAGTCACCCAAGCCCAGAAGAGGCTACGAAAGTCGGTCAGACAAAGGTGGATGTCCCCTCTGGAGGAGAGGGAACCGGTGCTGGCGGTCACCCAAGCCCAGGAGAGGCCACGCTAGTCGGTCAGGCAAAGGTGGATGGGCCCTCTGGAGGACCAAGGCAGTGAAATAAACCAAGTCCCAAAATCCAAACACGCCTGGGAGCTCCATGCTATCAGACCTCCCTGGCCAGCCCAGGGAGGGTGCCTCGTCCTGGGCACGGCCAGATCGCGGGTGGGCCTCTCCGGAGGGCGGTCGCGAGCAAAGACGGACTCAAAACGTGCCGTCGGGCTTTTGTCAAGAGGGTTGGAAAACACGGACCAAACACGCCTGGGGAGCTCCATGCTATCAGACCTCCCTGGCCAGCCCAGGGAGGGTGCCTCGTCCTGGGCACGGCCAGATCGCGGGTGGGCCTCTCCGGAGGGCGGTCGCGAGCAAAGACGGACTCAAAACGAGCCGTCGGGCTTTTGTCAGGAGGGTTGGAAAACACGGACCAGACAAACAGTGGCGCTCAAGGCACTGAACCAAGCCCAGGAGAGGCCACGCTGGTCGGTCAGACAAAGGTGGATCTCCCCTCTGGAGGAGAGGGAACCGGTGCTGGCGGTCAAGGCAGTCACCCAAGCCCAGAAGAGGCTACGAAAGTCGGTCAGACAAAGGTGGATGTCCCCTCTGGAGGAGAGGGAACCGGTGCTGGCGATCAAGGCAGTCACCCAAGCCCAGAAGAGGCCACGCTGGTCGGTCAGACAAAGGTGGATGTCCCCTCTGGAGGAGAGGGAACCGGTGCTGGCGATCAAGGCAGTCACCCAAGCCCAGAAGAGGCCACGCTGGTCGGTCAGACAAAGGTGGATGTCCCCTCTGGAGGAGAGGGAACCGGTGCTGGCGGTCAAGGCAGTCACCCAAGCCCAGAAGAGGCTACGCAAGTCGGTCAGACAAAGGTGGATCTCCCCTCTGGAGGAGAGGGAACCGGTGCTGGCGGTCAAGGCAGTCACCCAAGCCCAGAAGAGGCTACGCAAGTCGGTCAGACAAAGGTGGATGTCCCCTCTGGAGGAGAGGGAACCGGTGCTGGCGGTCACCCAAGCCCAGAACAGGCCACGCTAGTCGGTCAGGTAAAGGTGGATGGGCCCTCTGGAGGACCCAAGGCGGTGAAAGAAACTAAGTCGCAAAATCCAAACATGCCTGGGGAGCTCCATGCTCACAGACCTCCCTGGCCAGCCCGGGGAGGGTGCCTCGTCCTGGGCACGGTCAGATCGCGGGTGGGCCTCTCCGGAGGGCGGTCGCGAGCAAAGACGGACTCAAAACGAGCCGTCAGGCTTTTGTCAGGAGGGTTGGAAAACACGGACCAGGCAAACAGTGGCGCTCAAGGCACTGACCCAAGCCCAGGAGAGGCCACGCTGGTCGGTCAGACAGACAAAGGTGGATGTCACCTCTGGAGGAGAGGGAACCGGTGCTGGCGGTCAAGGCGGTCACCCATGCCCAGAAGAGGCTACGCTGGTCGGTCAGACAAGGTTGGACGTCCCCTCTGGAGGAGAGGGAACCGGTGCTGGCGGTCAAGGCAGTCACCCAAGCCCAGAAGAGGCTACGCAAGTCAGTCAGACAAAGTGTGTTTGTCCCCTCTGGAGGAGAGGGAACCGGTGCTGGCGGTCACCCAAGCCCAGAACAGGCCACGCTAGTCGGTCAGGTAAAGGTGGATGGGCCCTCTGGAGGACCCAAGGCGGTGAAAGAAACTAAGTCACAAAATCCAAACATGCTTGGTGAGCTCCATGCTCACAGACCTCCCTGGCCAGCCCGGGGAGGGTGCCTCGTCCTGGGCACGGTCAGATCGCGGGTGGGCCTCTCCGGAGGGCGGTCGCGAGCAAAGACGGACTCAAAACGAGCCGTCGGGCTTTTGTCAGGAGGGTTGGAAAACACGGACCAGACAAACAGTGGCACTCAAGGCACTGACCCAAGCCCAGGAGAGGCCACGCTGGTCAGTCAGACAAAGGTTGGATGTCCCCTCTGGAGGAGAGGGAACCGGTGCTGGCGGTCACCCAAGCCCAGAAGAGGCTACGCAAGTCGGTCAGACAAAGGTGGATGTCCCCTCTGGAGGAGAGGGAACCGGTGCTGGCGGTCACCCAAGCCCAGAAGAGGCTACGCAAGTCGGTCAGACAAAGGTGGATGTCCCCTCTGGAGGAGAGGGAACCGGTGCTGGCGGTCACCCAAGCCCAGAACAGGTCAGGCCCTCCCCACCCCACGGGGAGGATCGGGGCACGAATCAAAGCTCAAGAAGCCCCCGGAGGTGAACCCTCCGTAAAAACAAAAAAGGGACAAAGTCAAACACAAAGGGCTCCATGCTATCAGAGCTCCCTGGCCAGCCCAGGGAGGGTGCCTCGGTTCCGGGCACGGTCGGTATCGGAGGGCGCTGGCGATGCATAAAAAAAGACGGACTCGAAACGGGCCGTCCGGGTCTTGTCGAGGCGGGTACGACAACCCCCGAAGTCGTAACACGGACAAAAAAGGGTCGAGGCCCGGCGGATGCGCACCCCCGCCGCCGGGCCCTTCTGCGGGGTGCGGTTTGTTATTTTCATCGGGTCGAACGGAACTTGAGACGCGCCAGGGGCAGGCCATTGCCCGGTTCGACGAGAACCGCTATGGGCAAAGTGTACCTCCCCGCTCAGCGCATCGAATATCAGACGCCGCCCCGGCCCTCCGGGGACACCGGGGCGAGCGCCGACCGCGGGAGACTCAGACGGTCCGTCAGAAACGAAGGTTCGGAGCTGCGTCGGCGCGCGCGGCGGAGGGAGGCTCAGACGCCGGGGGGCTCTGCTGGTCGCAACCCCCCGGCGGAGAGCGGACCCTCTGCCCCGCGCTCTCGCAAAGAAAAGCACCCTTTCCCGGTTACGGCCTCGACCCAGAGGCCAACCCCCTCTCTCTCTCTCTCGCCCCCACCGGAGGAGGGTTCCGCACGCGCCCTATGAGCGGCCGCGCCGTCTCTCGCCCTCGGGCGTGAGCGGAGCGAGACCCGTGTGTAGGAAGCCAGCGCGTCGTGGTTCTCCGTCCCCGGGGTGGTGCTGCCCGGTCGATCCCTGCCCGGTTGTCGCACACATACGTATATGCTTGTCGCAAAGACAGAAATCGAATGGCGATCTCATCCAAGGAAGGCATGCAAAGACGGTGGCGGAATCTCCCCCCGGGGAGGACAAGGGCGAAAATAAATAAATCAAAAACGGCAAAGTCAAACACAAAGGGCTCCATGCTATCAGAGCTCCCTGGCCAGCCCAGGGAGGGTGCCTCGGTTCCGGGCACGGTCGGTATCGGAGGGCGGTGGCGATGCAAAAAAGAGACGGACTCGAAACGGGCCGTCCGGGTCTTGTCGAGGCGGGTACGACAACCCCCGAAGTCGTAACACGGACAAAAAAAGGGTCGAGGCCCGGCGGATGCGCACCCCCGCCGCCGGGCCCTTCTGCGGGGTGCGGTTTGTTATTTTCATCGGGTCGAACGGAACTTGAGACGCGCCAGGGGCAGGCCATTGCCCGGTTCGACGAGAACCGCTATGGGCAAAGTGTACCTCCCCGCTCAGCGCATCGAATATCAGACGCCGCCCCGGCCCTCCGGGGACACCGGGGCGAGCGCCGACCGCGGGAGACTCAGACGGTCCGTCAGAAACGAAGGTTCGGAGCTGCGTCGGCGCGTGCGGCGGAGGGAGGCTCAGACGCCGGGGGGCTCTGCTGGTCGCAACCCCCCGGCGGAGAGCGGACCCTCTGCCCCGCGCCCTCGCAAAGAAAAGCACCCTTTCCCGGTTACGGCCTCGACCCAGAGGCCAACTCTCTCTCTCTCTCGCCCCACCGGAGGAGGGTTCCGCACGCGCCCTATGAGCGGCCGCGCCGTCTCTCGCCCTCGGGCGTGAGCGGAGCGAGACCCGTGTGTAGGAAGCCAGCGTGTCGCGGTTCTCCGTCCCCGGGGTGGGGCTGCCCGGTCGATCCCTGCCCGGTCGTCGCACACATACGTATATGCTTGTCGCAAAGACAGAAATCGAATGGCGGTCTCATCCAAGGAAGGCATGCAAAGACGGGGGCGAGAATCAAAGCTCAGACGCCCCCGGAGGTGAACCCTCGGTAAAAAAACGGACAAAGTCCGAAAAACCAAACACAAAGGCTCCATGCTTATCAGACCTCCCCGGCCAGCCCGGGGAGGGTGCCTCTGTCCCGGGCACGGTCGGTATCGGTGGGCCCTCTCGGAGGGCGCCGGCGAGCAAAGACGGACTCAAAACGGGCCGTCTCGGTTTTGTCGAGGAGAGGGGCGAAACTCGACGGCGAAACACGCACCCGAGAAACGGACCGATGGAATGGTCTGCCGAAAGCCCGTAAAACAAGAGGTGCGTTGTGAGGTTGGGCTTGAGAGACTTCCAGGAACGACCTGCCGAATGTGGAGCAGGTCAGGCTCTCCCCCCCCCCGCGGGGAGGATAAGGGGCGATAATCAAAGCTCAGGCGCCCCTGGAGGTGAACCCTCCGTAAAAACGGTCAAAGTCCGAAAAACCAAACTCAAAGGCTCCATGCTTATCAGACCTCCCCGGCCAGCCCGGGGAGGGTGCCTCGGTCCCGGGCACGGTCGGTACCGGTGGGCCCTCTCGGAGGGCGCCGGCGAGCAAAGACGGACTCAAAACGGGCCGTCTCGGTTTTGTCGAGGAGAGGGGCGAAACTCGACGGCGAAACACGCACCCGAGAAACGGACCGAGGGAATGGTCTGCCGAAAGCCCGTAAAACAAGAGGTGCGTTGTGAGGTTGGGCTTGAGAGACTTCCAGGAACGACCTGCCGAATGTGGAGCAGGTCAGGCTCTCCCCCCCCCCCGGGGGGAGGATAAGGGGCGATAATCAAAGCTCAGGCGCCCCTGGAGGTGAACCCTCCGTAAAAACGGTCAAAGTCCGAAAAACCAAACACA
>JBAPCB010000089.1:40000-57500 GCA_039654105.1 Coreius guichenoti
GGGGGTGCGTGTCCGGGGCTCTGGTTCTCCGAGTCGGGTAGGGAGGGGTGGTATGGTGGGGGTTCGTGCCCGGGGCTCTGGTTCTCCGAGTCGGGTAGGGAGGGGTGGTATGGTGGGGGTTCGTGCCCGGGGCTCTGGTTCTCTGAGTCGGGTAGGGAGTGGTGGTGTGGTGGGGGTGTGCGGCCGGGGCTCTGGTTCTCTGAGTCGGGTAGGGAGGGGTGGTGTGGTGGGGGTGTGCGGCCGGGGCTCTGGTTCTCTGAGTCGGGTAGGGAGGGGTGGCTAGGTGGGTGTCCAGGCCGGGTGTCCTGGAGCTGTCTGTGGGTGGTGTGTAGGTTTTAGTGGTGGGGTGTGGAGCTACCACACCACACCCTCCCCCCCCCCCCGGGGCTCCATACTCTGGGGTCACGGGGGTCCCACGGGTACCACGCCCGGAGTTTGGAGCTCCAAGTCGTCTCGGTTTCCGAGACACACCCGGTCAAAGTCCCATCCTTGACCGGGCATAACTCCAAGGCCAAGCCGAGTCGGGGCTCCATACTCTGGGGTCGCGGGGGGCCCGCGGGTACCTCCCCACGCCCGGAGTTTGGAGCTCCAAGTCGGCTCGGTTTCCGAGATACACCCGGTCAAAGTCCCATGCTTGACCGGGCATAACTCCAAGGCCAAGCCGAGTCGGGGCTCCATACTCTGGGGTCGAGGGGGGCCCGCGGGTACCTCCCCACGCCCGGAGTTTGGAGCTCCAAGTCGGCTCGGTTTCCGAGATACGGCCGCTCGAAGCTGGACCGGAAGTGGCCGTATCTCGGAACCCGAAGGTCCCAGGAGCCGGGGACGGCGGGGTCAGAAGGGGCCCCGAGGGAGCTCTCCATGCCCGGAGTTTGGAGCTCCGACTCGGCCCCGCTCCCGAGATACGCCCGGTTACGCGCGAGAGACTTTCGGACAAAGCTGCCCGTATCTCGGAAAGGACGAGTCCCAGCGGCTCGTCCTTCGGGGTGGCGAGGGGTCCCTCGGGGCCCTCTCGGACCCCGGAGTCCCGAGCCTCTGGGACCCTTCCTTCCGAAGCGCACCCTTTCCCTTCGGGCCCCGTATCTCGGCCCGCGGGGGTGCTAGAAGCTCGGGCCGGGGCGCGTCGGGGAGGGCCCCAGGAGCCCCTCCTTCGACCCGAGTTTGGTGCCTCTAGGCGTCTCGGTCGCGGAGTTACAGCCGTTCGAAGTTCGGGAGCCTACGGTAAGACAGAGTCCAAAAATCCGAACGGAGTCCGACTTCCAGCCCCCTCCGCCGCTCTCGGCCAAGCCGGGGAAGGCTCACCCGTTCCCGGCCGCGGTCAGATTCGGCCCCCGCGACCCCGGAGGTCGACCCGGGTGAAGAATTTTTCCGTCTTTCGCTTATATCTCCGGAAGGGAAAGGCGAAAAATTCCCAAACTCGGGCCGCGCGTAGCGCTCGGCGGGACGGGTCGAACGAGACCGGCCTCGCCCCGGAAGACCTCGGGGGTCCCGAGCTACAGCCGGTCAAAGTCGAAACGTCCAACCGGGCGTAACTCCAAAGTCAAGCCGAGTCGGGGCTCCATACTCTGGGGTCGAGGGGGGCCTGCGGGTACCTCCCCACGCCCGGAGTTTGGAGCTCCAAGTCGGCTCGGTTTCCGAGATACGGCCGCTCGAAGCTGGACCGGAAGTGGCCGTATCTCGGAACCCGAAGGTCCCAGGAGCCGGGGGCGGCGGGGTCAGAAGGGGCCCCGAGGGAGCTCTCCATGCCCGGAGTTTGGAGCTCCGAGTCGGCCCCGCTCCCGAGATACGCCCGGTTACGCGAGAGAGACTTTCGGACAAAGCTGCCCGTATCTCGGAAAGGACGGGTCCCAGCGGCTCGTCCTTCGGGGTGGCGAGGGGTCCCTCGGGGCCCTCTCGGACCCCGGAGTCCCGAGCCTCTGGGACCCTTCCTTCCGAAGCGCACCCTTTCCCTTCGGGCCCCGTATCTCGGCCCGCGGGGGCGCTAGAAGCTCGGGCCGGGGCTCGTCGGGGAGGGCCCCCGGAGCCCCTCCTTCGACCCGAGTTTGGTGCCTCTAGGCGGCTCGGTCGCGGAGTTACAGCCGTTCGAAGTTCGGGGAGCCTACGGAAGACAGAGTCCAAAAATCCGAACAGAGTCCGACTTCCAGCCCCCTCCGCTGGGGGTGTGCGGCCGGGGCTCTGGTTCTCCGAGTCGGGTAGGGAGGGGTGGTGTGGTGGGGGTTCGTGCCCGGGGCTCTGGTTCTCCGAGTCGGGTAGGGAGGGGTGGTGTGGTGGGGGTTCGTGCCCGGGGCTCTGGTTCTCCGAGTCGGGTAGGGAGGGGTGGTGTGGTGGGGGTTCGTGCCCGGGGCTCTGGTTCTCCTAGTCGGGTAGGGAGGGGTGGTGTGGTGGGGGTTCGTGCCCGGGGCTCTGGTTCTCCGAGTCGGGTAAGGAGGGGTGGTGTGGTGGGGGTTCGTGCCCGGGGCTCTGGTTCTCTTAGTCGGGTAGGGAGGGGTGGTGTGGTGGGGGTTCGTGCCCGGGGCTCTGGTTCTCCGAGTCGGGTAGGGAGGGGTGGTGTGGTGGGGGTTCGTGCCCGGGGCTCTGGTTCTCTGAGTCGGGTAGGGAGGGGTGGTATGGTGGGGGTGTGCGTCCGGGGCTCTGGTTCTCCTAGTCGGGTAGGGAGGGGTGGTGTGGTGGGGGTTCGTGCCCGGGGCTCTGGTTCTCCGAGTCGGGTAGGGAGGGGTGGTGTGGTGGGGGTTCGTGCCCGGGGCTCTGGTTCTCTTAGTCGGGTAGGGAGGGGTGGTGTGGTGGGGGTTCGTGCCCGGGGCTCTGGTTCTCCGAGTCGGGTAGGGAGGGGTGGTGTGGTGGGGGTTCGTGCCCGGGGCTCTGGTTCTCTGAGTCGGGTAGGGAGTGGTGGTGTGGTGGGGGTGTGCGGCCGGGGCTCTGGTTCTCTGAGTCGGGTAGGGAGGGGTGGTGTGGTGGGGGTGTGCGGCCGGGGCTCTGGTTCTCTGAGTCGGGTAGGGAGGGGTGGTGTGGTGGGGGTGTGCGTCCGGGGCTCTGGTTCTCCGAGTCGGGTAGGGAGGGGTGGTGTGGTGGGGGTGTGCGTCCGGGGCTCTGGTTCTCCGAGTCGGGTAGGGAGTGGTGGTGTGGTGGGGGTGTGCGGCCGGGGCTCTGGTTCTCTGAGTCGGGTAGGGAGGGGTGGTGTGGTGGTGGTGTGCGGCCGGGGCTCTGGTTCTCCGAGTCGGGTAGGGAGGGGTGGTGTGGTGGGGGTTCGTGCCCGGGGCTCTGGTTCTCTGAGTCGGGAAGGGAGGGGTGGTGTGGTGGGGGTTCGTGCCCGGGGCTCTGGTTCTCCGAGTCGGGTAGGGAGGGGTGGTGTGGTGGGGGTTCGTGCCCGGGGCTCTGGTTCTCTGAGTCGGGTAGGGAGGGGTGGTGTGGTGGGGGTTCGTGCCCGGGGCTCTGGTTCTCTGAGTCGGGTAGGGAGGGGTGGTGTGGTGGGGGTGTGTGGCCGGGGCTGCGGTTCTCCGAGGCGGGTGCGGAGATCCTGGGCGGAGGGTCCTCCGCCTGGAAGTCCGGAAGCCCGCCAAAACCTAAGTCGATTAATTTTAGGTTACCAGTTGCGTGGCTCTCTGGAGGCCCGGGGTTGGCTGGGACGTTAATGCCCGGGCTTAAGAGTGGGACCCCCGGGTTCGGCTGGAGAACAGGTGCGGGTCCTCCGGAGGATGTGGCCGGGGCTCTGGTTCTCCGAGTCGGGTAGGGAGGGGTGGTGTGGTGGGGGTGTGCGGCCGGGGCTCTGGTTCTCTGAGTCGGGTAGGGAGGGGTGGTGTGGTGGTGGTGTGCGGCCGGGGCTCTGGTTCTCTGAGTCGGGTAGGGAGGGGTGGTATGGTGGTGGTGTGTGGCCGGGGCTCTGGTTCTCTTAGTCGGGTAGGGAGGGGTGGTGTGGTGGGGGTTCGTGCCCGGGCCTCTGGTTCTCCGAGTCGGGTAGGGAGGGGTGGTATGGTGGTGGTGCGTGGCCGGGGCTCTGGTTCTCTTAGTCGGGTAGGGAGGGGTGGTGTGGTGGGGGTTCGTGCCCGGGGCTCTGGTTCTCCGAGTCGGGAAGGGAGGGGTGGTGTGGTGGGGGTTCGTGCCCGGGGCTCTGGTTCTCCGAGTCGGGTAGGGTAGGGAGGGGTGGTGTGGTGGGGGTTCGTGCCCGGGGCTCTGGTTCTCCGAGTCGGGTAGGGAGGGGTGGTATGGTGGTGGTGTGTGGCCGGGGCTCTGGTTCTCTTAGTCGGGTAGGGAGGGGTGGTGTGGTGGGGGTTCGTGCCCGGGCCTCTGGTTCTCCGAGTCGGGTAGGGAGGGGTGGTATGGTGGTGGTGTGTGGCCGGGGCTCTGGTTCTCTTAGTCGGGTAGGGAGGGGTGGTGTGGTGGGGGTTCGTGCCCGGGGCTCTGGTTCTCCGAGTCGGGAAGGGAGGGGTGGTGTGGTGGGGGTTCGTGCCCGGGGCTCTGGTTCTCCGAGTCGGGTAGGGAGGGGTGGTGTGGTGGGGGTTCGTGCCCGGGCCTCTGGTTCTCCGAGTCGGGTAGGGAGGGGTGGTGTGGTGGGGGTTCGTGCCCGGGGCTCTGGTTCTCCGAGTCGGGTAGGGAGGGGTGGTGTGGTGGGGGTTCGTGCCCGGGCCTCTGGTTCTCCGAGTCGGGTAGGGAGGGGTGGTGTGGTGGGGGTTCGTGCCCGGGGCTCTGGTTCTCCGAGTCGGGTAGGGTAGGGAGGGGTGGTGTGGTGGGGGTTCGTGCAAGGGGCTCTGGTTCTCCGAGTCGGGTAGGGTAGGGAGGGGTGGTGTGGTGGGGGTTCGTGCCAGGGGCTCTGGTTCTCCGAGTCGGGTAGGGTAGGGAGGGGTGGTGTGGTGGGGGTTCGTGCCCGGGGCTCTGGTTCTCCGAGTCGGGTAGGGTAGGGTAGGGAGGGGTGGTGTGGTGGGGGTTCGTGCCCGGGGCTCTGGTTCTCCGAGTCGGGTCGGGTAGGTTAGGGAGGGGTGGTGTGGTGGGGGTTCGTGCCCGGGGCTCTGGTTCTCCGAGTCGGGTCGGGTAGGGTAGGGAGGGGTGGTGTGGTGGGGGTTCGTGCCCGGGGCTCTGGTTCTCCGAGTCGGGTAGGGAGGGGTGGTGTGGTGGGGGTTCGTGCCAGGGGCTCTGGTTCTCCGAGTCGGGTAGGGAGGGGTGGTGTGGTGGGGGTTCGTGCCCGGGGCTCTGGTTCTCCGAGTCGGGTAGGGAGGGGTGGTGTGGTGGGGGTTCGTGCCCGGGCCTCTGGTTCTCCGAGTCGGGTAGGGAGGGGTGGTATGGTGGTGGTGCGTGGCCGGGGCTCTGGTTCTCTTAGTCGGGTAGGGAGGGGTGGTGTGGTGGGGGTTCGTGCCCGGGGCTCTGGTTCTCCGAGTCGGGAAGGGAGGGGTGGTGTGGTGGGGGTTCGTGCCCGGGGCTCTGGTTCTCCGAGTCGGGTAGGGTAGGGAGGGGTGGTGTGGTGGGGGTTCGTGCCCGGGGCTCTGGTTCTCCGAGTCGGGTAGGGAGGGGTGGTATGGTGGTGGTGTGTGGCCGGGGCTCTGGTTCTCTTAGTCGGGTAGGGAGGGGTGGTGTGGTGGGGGTTCGTGCCCGGGCCTCTGGTTCTCCGAGTCGGGTAGGGAGGGGTGGTATGGTGGTGGTGTGTGGCCGGGGCTCTGGTTCTCTTAGTCGGGTAGGGAGGGGTGGTGTGGTGGGGGTTCGTGCCCGGGGCTCTGGTTCTCCGAGTCGGGTAGGGAGGGGTGGTGTGGTGGGGGTTCGTGCCAGGGGCTCTGGTTCTCCGAGTCGGGTAGGGAGGGGTGGTGTGGTGGGGGTTCGTGCCCGGGGCTCTGGTTCTCCGAGTCGGGTAGGGAGGGGTGGTGTGGTGGGGGTTCGTGCCCGGGGCTCTGGTTCTCCGAGTCGGGAAGGGAGGGGTGGTGTGGTGGGGGTTCGTGCCCGGGGCTCTGGTTCTCTGAGTCGGGAAGGGAGGGGTGGTGTGGTGGGGGTTCGTGCCAGGGGCTCTGGTTCTCCGAGTCGGGTAGGGTAGGGAGGGGTGGTGTGGTGGGGGTTCGTGCCCGCGGCTCTGGTTCTCCGAGTCGGGTAGGGTAGGGAGGGGTGGTGTGGTGGGGGTTCGTGCCAGGGGCTCTGGTTCTCCGAGTCGGGTAGGGTAGGGAGGGGTGGTGTGGTGGGGGTTCGTGCCCGGGGCTCTGGTTCTCCGAGTCGGGTAGGGAGGGGTGGTGTGGTGGGGGTTCGTGCCCGGGGCTCTGGTTCTCCGAGTCGGGTAGGGAGGGGTGGTGTGGTGGGGGTTCGTGCCCGGGGCTCTGGTTCTCCGAGTCGGGAAGGGAGGGGTGGTGTGGTGGGGGTTCGTGCCCGGGGCTCTGGTTCTCTGAGTCGGGAAGGGAGGGGTGGTGTGGTGGGGGTTCGTGCCAGGGGTCGGGTAGGGTGTGGTGGGGGTTCGTGCCAGGGGCTCTGGTTCTCCGAGTCGGGTAGGGTAGGGAGGGGTGGTGTGGTGGGGGTTCGTGCCCGGGGCTCTGGTTCTCCGAGTCGGGTAGGGTAGGGAGGGGTGGTGTGGTGGGGGTTCGTGCCCGGGGCTCTGGTTCTCCGAGTCGGGTAGGGAGGGGTGGTGTGGTGGGGGTTCGTGCCCGGGGCTCTGGTTCTCCGAGTCGGGTAGGGAGTGGTGGTGTGGTGGGGGTGTGCGGCCGGGGCTCTGGTTCTCCGAGTCGGGTAGGGAGGGGTGGTGTGGTGGTGGTGTGCGGCCGGGGCTCTGGTTCTCCGAGTCGGGTAGGGAGGGGTGGTGTGGTGGGGGTTCGTGCCCGGGGCTCTGGTTCTCTGAGTCGGGAAGGGAGGGGTGGTGTGGTGGGGGTTCGTGCCCGGGGCTCTGGTTCTCCGAGTCGGGTAGGGAGGGGTGGTGTGGTGGGGGTTCGTGCCCGGGGCTCTGGTTCTCCGAGTCGGGTAGGGAGGGGTGGTGTGGTGGGGGTTCGTGCCCGGGCCTCTGGTTCTCCGAGTCGGGTAGGGAGGGGTGGTGTGGTGGGGGTTCGTGCCCGGGGCTCTGGTTCTCCGAGTCGGGTAGGGAGGGGTGGTGTGGTGGGGGTTCGTGCCCGGGCCTCTGGTTCTCCGAGTCGGGTAGGGAGGGGTGGTGTGGTGGGGGTTCGTGCCCGGGGCTCTGGTTCTCCGAGTCGGGTAGGGAGGGGTGGTGTGGTGGGGGTTCGTGCCCGGGGCTCTGGTTCTCCTAGTCGGGTAGGGAGGGGTGGTGTGGTGGGGGTTCGTGCCCGGGGCTCTGGTTCTCCGAGTCGGGTAGGGAGGGGTGGTGTGGTGGGGGTTCGTGCCCGGGGCTCTGGTTCTCTTAGTCGGGTAGGGAGGGGTGGTGTGGTGGGGGTTCGTGCCCGGGGCTCTGGTTCTCCGAGTCGGGTAGGGAGGGGTGGTGTGGTGGGGGTTCGTGCCCGGGGCTCTGGTTCTCTTAGTCGGGTAGGGAGGGGTGGTGTGGTGGGGGTTCGTGCCCGGGGCTCTGGTTCTCCGAGTCGGGTAGGGAGGGGTGGTGTGGTGGGGGTTCGTGCCCGGGGCTCTGGTTCTCTGAGTCGGGTAGGGAGTGGTGGTGTGGTGGGGGTGTGCGGCCGGGGCTCTGGTTCTCTGAGTCGGGTAGGGAGGGGTGGTGTGGTGGGGGTGTGCGGCCGGGGCTCTGGTTCTCTGAGTCGGGTAGGGAGGGGTGGTGTGGTGGGGGTGTGCGGCCGGGGCTCTGGTTCTCTGAGTCGGGTAGGGAGGGGTGGTGTGGTGGGGGTGTGCGTCCGGGGCTCTGGTTCTCCGAGTCGGGTAGGGAGGGGTGGTGTGGTGGGGGTTCGTGCCCGGGGCTCTGGTTCTCCGAGTCGGGTAGGGAGGGGTGGTGTGGTGGGGGTTCGTGCCCGGGCCTCTGGTTCTCCGAGTCGGGTAGGGAGGGGTGGTGTGGTGGGGGTTCGTGCCCGGGCCTCTGGTTCTCCGAGTCGGGTAGGGAGGGGTGGTGTGGTGGGGGTTCGTGCCCGGGCCTCTGGTTCTCCGAGTCGGGTAGGGAGGGGTGGTGTGGTGGGGGTTCGTGCCCGGGCATCTGGTTCTCCGAGTCGGGTAGGGAGGGGTGGTGTGGTGGGGGTTCGTGCCCGGGCCTCTGGTTCTCCGAGTCGGGTAGGGAGGGGTGGTGTGGTGGGGGTTCGTGCCCGGGGCTCTGGTTCTCTGAGTCGGGTAGGGAGGGGTGGTGTGGTGGGGGTGTGTGGCCGGGGCTGCGGTTCTCCGAGTCGGGTGCGGAGATCCTGGGCGGAGGGTCCTCCGCCTGGAAGTCCGGAAGCCCGCCAAAACCTAAGTCGATTAATTTTAGGTTACCAGTTGCGTGGCTCTCTGGAGGCCCGTTGTTGGCTGGGACATTAATGCCCGGGCTTAAGAGTGGGACCCCCGGGTTCGGCTGGAGAACAGGTGCGGGTCCTCCGGAGGATGTGGCCGGGGCTCTGGTTCTCCGAGTCGGGAAGGGAGGGGTGGTGTGGTGGGGGTTCGTGCCCGGGGCTCTGGTTCTCTGAGTCGGGTAGGGAGGGGTGGTGTGGTGGGGGTTCGTGCCCGGGGCTCTGGTTCTCTGAGTCGGGTAAGGAGGGGTGGTGTGGTGGGGGTTCGTGCCCGGGGCTCTGGTTCTCTTAGTCGGGTAGGGAGGGGTGGTGTGGTGGGGGTTCGTGCCCGGGGCTCTGGTTCTCCGAGTCGGGTAGGGAGGGGTGGTGTGGTGGGGGTTCGTGCCCGGGGCTCTGGTTCTCTGAGTCGGGTAAGGAGGGGTGGTGTGGTGGGGGTTCGTGCCCGGGGCTCTGGTTCTCTTAGTCGGGTAGGGAGGGGTGGTGTGGTGGGGGTTCGTGCCCGGGGCTCTGGTTCTCCGAGTCGGGTAGGGTAGGGAGGGGTGGTGTGGTGGGGGTTCGTGCCAGGGGCTCTGGTTCTCCGAGTCGGGTAGGGTAGGGAGGGGTGGTGTGGTGGGGGTTCGTGCCCGGGGCTCTGGTTCTCCGAGTCGGGTAGGGTAGGGAGGGGTGGTGTGGTGGGGGTTCGTGCCAGGGGCTCTGGTTCTCCGAGTCGGGTAGGGTAGGGAGGGGTGGTGTGGTGGGGGTTCGTGCCCGGGGCTCTGGTTCTCCGAGTCGGGTAGGGTAGGGTAGGGAGGGGTGGTGTGGTGGGGGTTCGTGCCCGGGGCTCTGGTTCTCCGAGTCGGGTCGGGTAGGTTAGGGAGGGGTGGTGTGGTGGGGGTTCGTGCCCGGGGCTCTGGTTCTCCGAGTCGGGTCGGGTAGGGTAGGGAGGGGTGGTGTGGTGGGGGTTCGTGCCCGGGGCTCTGGTTGTCCGAGTCGGGTAGGGAGGGGTGGTGTGGTGGGGGTTCGTGCCAGGGGCTCTGGTTCTCCGAGTCGGGTAGGGAGGGGTGGTGTGGTGGGGGTTCGTGCCAGGGGCTCTGGTTCTCCGAGTCGGGTAGGGAGGGGTGGTGTGGTGGGGGTTCGTGCCAGGGGCTCTGGTTCTCCGAGTCGGGTAGGGAGGGGTGGTGTGGTGGGGGTTCGTGTCAGGGCCCCTGGCTCTGGTTCTCTGAGTCGGGTAGGGAGGGGTGGTATGGTGGGGGTGTGCGTCCGGGGCTCTGGTTCTCCGAGTCGGGTAGGGAGGGGTGGTATGGTGGGGGTGTGCGTCCGGGGCTCTGGTTCTCTGAGTCGGGTAGGGAGGGGTGGTATGGTGGGGGTTCGTGCCCGGGGCTCTGGTTCTCCGAGTCGGCTAGGTGGGTGTCCAGGCCGGGTGTCCTGGAGCTGTCTGTGGGTGGTGTGTAGGTTTTAGCGTTGGGGTTTCGGAGCTAATAACTCGGGAGTCAAGCCGAGTCGGGGCTCCATACTCTGGGGTCTCGGGGGGCCCGCGGGTACCTCCCCACGCCCGGAGTTTGGAGCTCCAACTCGGCTCGGTTTTCGAGATACACCCGGTCAAAGTCCCAACCTTGACCGGGCATAACTCCAAGGCCAAGCCGAGTCGGGGCTCCATACTCTGGGGTCTCGGGGGGCCCTCGGGTACCTCCCCACGCCCGGAGTTTGGAGCTCCAAGTCGGCTCGGTTTCCGAGATACGGCCGCTCGAAGCTGGACAGGAAGTGGCCGTATCTCGGAACCCGAAGGTCCCAGGAGCCGGGGACGGCGGGGTTCGAAGGGGCCCCCGGGGAGCTCTCCCAGCCCGGAGTTTGGAGCTCCGACTCGGCTCTGTTTCCGAGATACGGCCGCTCGAAGCTGGACCGGAAGTGGCCGTATCTCGGGATCCGAAGGTCCCAGGAGCCGGGGACGGCGGGATCAGAAGGGGCCCCGAGGCAGCTCTCCCGGCCCGGAGTTTGGAGCTCCGACTCGGCCCCGCTCCCGAGATACGCCCGGTTACGCGCGAGAGACTTTCGGACAAAGCTGCCCGTATCTCGGAAAGGACGGGTCCCAGCGGCTCGTCCTTCGGGGTGGCGAGGGGTCCCTCGGGGCCCTCTCGGACCCCGGAGTCCCGAGCCTCTGGGACCCTTCCTTCCGAAGCGCACCCTTTCCCTTCGGGCCCCGTATCTCGGCCCGCGGGGGCGCTAGAAGCTCGGGCCGGGGCTCGTCGGGGAGGGCCCCCGGAGCCCCTCCTTCGACCCGAGTTTGGTGCCTCTAGGCGGCTCGGTCGCGGAGTTACAGCCGTTCGAAGTTCGGAGCCTAGGGGAAGACCGAGTCCAAAAATCCGAACGGAGTCGGACCTCCGACCCCCTCCGCCGCTCTCGGCCAAGCCGGGGAAGGCTCACCCGTTCCCGTCCGCGGTCAGATTCGGCCCCCGCGACCCCCGGAGGTCGACCAGGGGAAATCGTTTCTCCGTTTTTCGCTTATATCTCCGGAAGGGAAAGGCGAAAAATTCCCAAACTCGGGCCGCGCGTAGCGCTCGGCGGGACGGGTCGAACGAGACCGGCCCCGCCCCGGAAGTCCTCGGGGTTCCCGAGTTACAGCCGGTCGAAGTCGAAACTTTAACCGGCCGTATCTCGGAGACACGCCGGCGAAACCGTCTGTAATTCGGGTCGATCGTGGTGCCTGAGGAGGCCTTTCGAACGAGCCCACCCCCGCCCCGATCCTCGCGGGACAACGGGAGTTACGGCCGTTCAAAATCGGGGGTCCCGCCGAGTAGCGATCCGCGAGGGGGCGTCCCGGAGCCCCGCGACGGTCGGGTTCGGGCAAGGGCCAGGAGGGGTCCTTCCACCCCGAGTTTGAGCGCGCTGGGTCTTTCCGTTCGCGAGATACGAGCGTTTTTCCGTCCTGGCCAATGGCGGCCGGCGGCGGCCATTTTAGCTCGCGGCCGGGGGAAAATCGCTTATAACTCGGCCGAAACGCGACGAAAACGCGCGAAATTCATACCGTGCACAGTACGTCTCGAGACGGTTCGAACGAGACCACCCACGGCCGGATCCGTGGAGATTTGGGTTTTTCGACTTTTCTCACCATGACTGAAACAACCAGGCCCTCAGCGCTGGTATGCCCAAGCCGGGGAGAGCTCTCCATTCCCGGCCAAAAGCGGATTCTCCCGCGGTGCTGGATCCCTCCCCCGTGCCCGGGGGGCCCGACGAGGTGAGGTGGGGGGGGCGGCCGTGGAGCCGTCCCCCCCCACCGCAGGCCACCTTCTCTGGGCTCGGGATTCAGATTCAGGCCACCGGAACCCTGAGCTCGGACGAGTTCCAGACCCCGTCTGGAGGTCCGAGCGCCTGGGGGTGGGTGTGCGTGCGACGGCTAGGCTTCTGGGGTCCCTGCCAAACACGCACACGTCCTCCACCCTCCGGGCAGGGGCTCCCTCCCTGCCAGCCTGGGTCCACCCCGGTGGGCCGAGGCGGCCGGGGGGAGCCTCTCCTGGAGGTCCGGTATGGGAAGTAGAATACACAAATACCCACCATCTAGGTGATGGGGAGGGGAAGGACACGGGAGACCGTGGACCGACCCTCTCTTCTGCCCGCGGCGAGGCCCGCTCAGATTCCCACTGGGCGGGCTGGGAACTCGCTTTCCACCGCGATGGAGCTCTGGAGGTGGGAAGCTCCAGGGTGTCCTTGGCAGGTACCCCAGGCCGACCGGGGTGAGCCCCGGCTGGGCAGAGGAGGCGGATGGACGGGGGGGGGTGGTTCTCCAGAGCGATCCCCCACCCCCGAAATCCAAACACGCCTGGGAGCTCCATGCTCTCAGACCTCCTTGGCCAGCCCAGGGAGGGTGCCTCGTCCTGGGCACGGCCAGATCGCGGGTGGGCCTCTCCGGAGGGCGGTCGCGAGCAAAGACGGACTCAAAACGTGCCGTCGGGCTTTTGTCAAGAGGGTCGGAAAACACGGACCAAACACGCCTGGGGAGCTCCATGCTCTCAGACCTCCCTGGCCAGCCCGGGGAGGGTGCCTCGTCCTGGGCACGGTCAGATCGCGGGTGGGCCTCTCCGGAGGGCGGTCGCGAGCAAAGACGGACTCAAAACGAGCCGTCGGGCTTTTGTCAAGAGGGTTGGAAAACACGGACCAGACAAACAGTGGCGCTCAAGGCACTGACCCAAGCCCAGGGGAGGCCACGCTGGTCGGTCAGACAAAGGTGGATGTCCCCTCTGGAGGAGAGGGAACCGGTGCTGGCGATCAAGGCAGTCACCCAAGCCCAAGGGAGGCCACGCTGGTCGGTCAGACAAAGGTGGATGTCCCCTCTGGAGGAGAGGGAACCGGTGCTGGCGATCAAGTCAGTCACCCAAGCCCAGGGGAGGCCACGCTGGTCGGTCAGACAAAGGTGGATGTCCCCTCTGGAGGAGAGGGAACCGGTGCTGGCGGTCAAGGCAGTCACCCAAGCCCAGAAGAGGCTAAGAAAGTCGGTCAGACAAAGGTGGATGTCCCCTCTGGAGGAGAGGGAACCGGTGCTGGCGGTCAAGGCAGTCACCCAAGCCCAGAAGAGGCTACGAAAGTCGGTCAGACAAAGGTGGATGTCCCCTCTGGAGGAGAGGGAACCGGTGCTGGCGGTCAAGGCAGTCACCCAAGCCCAGAAGAGGCTACGAAAGTCGGTCAGACAAAGGTGGATGTCCCCTCTGGAGGAGAGGGAACCGGTGCTGGCGGTCAAGGCAGTCACCCAAGCCCAGAAGAGACTACGAAAGTCGGTCAGACAAAGGTGGATGTCCCCTCTGGAGGAGAGGGAACCGGTGCTGGCGGTCAAGGCAGTCACCCAAGCCCAGAAGAGGCTACGAAAGTCGGTCAGACAAAGGTGGATGTCCCCTCTGGAGGAGAGGGAACCGGTGCTGGCGGTCAAGGCAGTCACCCAAGCCCAGAAGAGGCTACGAAAGTCGGTCAGACAAAGGTGGATGTCCCCTCTGGAGGAGAGGGAACCGGTGCTGGCGGTCACCCAAGCCCAGGAGAGGCCACGCTAGTCGGTCAGGCAAAGGTGGATGGGCCCTCTGGAGGACCAAGGCAGTGAAATAAACCAAGTCCCAAAATCCAAACACGCCTGGGAGCTCCATGCTATCAGACCTCCCTGGCCAGCCCAGGGAGGGTGCCTCGTCCTGGGCACGGTCAGATCGCGGGTGGGCCTCTCCGGAGGGCGGTCGCGAGCAAAGACGGACTCAAAACGTGCCGTCGGGCTTTTGTCAAGAGGGTTGGAAAACACGGACCAAACACGCCTGGGGAGCTCCATGCTCTCAGACCTCCCTGGCCAGCCCGGGGAGGGTGCCTCGTCCTGGGCACGGTCAGATCGCGGGTGGGCCTCTCCGGAGGGCGGTCGCGAGCAAAGACGGACTCAAAACGAGCCGTCGGGCTTTTGTCAGGAGGGTTGGAAAACACGGACCAGACAAACAGTGGCGCTCAAGGCACTGAACCAAGCCCAGGAGAGGCCACGCTGGTCGGTCAGACAGACAAAGGTGGATGTCCCCTCTGGAGGAGAGGGAACCGGTGCTGGCGGTCAAAGCAGTCACCCAAGCCCAGAAGAGGCTACGAAAGTCGGTCAGACAAAGGTGGATGTCCCCTCTGGAGGAGAGGGAACCGGTGCTGGCGATCAAGGCAGTCACCCAAGCCCAGAAGAGGCCACGCTGGTCGGTCAGACAAAGGTGGATGTCCCCTCTGGAGGAGAGGGAACCGGTGCTGTCGGTCAAGGCAGTCACCCAAGCCCAGAAGAGGCTACGAAAGTCGGTCAGACAAAGGTGGATGTCCCCTCTGGATGAGAGGGAGCCGGTGCTGGCGGTCACCTAAGCCCAGGAGAGGCCACGCTAGTCGGTCAGGCAAAGGTGGATGGGCCCTCTGGAGGACCAAGGCAGTGAAAGAAACCAAGTCCCAAAATCCAAACACGCCTGGGAGCTCCATGCTATCAGACCTCCCTGGCCAGCCCAGGGAGGGTGCCTCGTCCTGGGCACGGTCAGATCGCGGGTGGGCCTCTCCGGAGGGCGGTCGCGAGCAAAGACGGACTCAAAACGCGCCGTCGGGCTTTTGTCAAGAGGGTTGGAAAACACGGACCAAACACGCCTGGGGAGCTCCATGCTCTCAGACCTCCCTGGCCAGCCCGGGGAGGGTGCCTCGTCCTGGGCACGGTCAGATCGCGGGTGGGCCTCTCCGGAGGGCGGTCGCGAGCAAAGACGGACTCAAAACGAGCCGTCGGGCTTTTGTCAGGAGGGTTGGAAAACACGGACCAGACAAACAGTGGCGCTCAAGGCACTGACCCAAGCCCAGGGGAGGCCACGCTGGTCGGTCAGACAAAGGTGGATGTCCCCTCTGGAGGAGAGGGAACCGGTGCTGGCGATCAAGGCAGTCACCCAAGCCCAGAAGAGGCCACGCTGGTCGGTCAGACAAAGGTGGATGTCCCCTCTGGAGGAGAGGGAACCGGTGCTGGCGATCAAGGCAGTCACCCAAGCCCAGAAGAGGCCACGCTGGTCGGTCAGACAAAGGTGGATGTCCCCTCTGGAGGAGAGGGAACCGGTGCTGGCGGTCAAGGCAGTCACCCAAGCCCAGAAGAGGCTACGCAAGTCGGTCAGACAAAGGTGGATGTCCCCTCTGGAGGAGAGGGAACCGGTGCTGGCGGTCAAGGCAGTCACCCAAGCCCAGAAGAGGCTACGCAAGTCGGTCAGACAAAGGTGGATGTCCCCTCTGGAGGAGAGGGAACCGGTGCTGGCGGTCAAGGCAGTCACCCAAGCCCAGAAGAGGCTACGCAAGTCGGTCAGACAAAGGTGGATGTCCCCTCTGGAGGAGAGGGAACCGGTGCTGGCGGTCACCCAAGCCCAGAAGAGGCCACGCTAGTCGGTCAGGTAAAGGTGGATGGGCCCTCTGGAGGACCCAAGGCGGTGAAAGAAACTAAGTCGCAAAATCCAAACATGCCTGGGGAGCTCCATGCTCACAGACCTCCCTGGCCAGCCCGGGGAGGGTGCCTCGTCCTGGGCACGGTCAGATCGCGGGTGGGCCTCTCCGGAGGGCGGTCGCGAGCAAAGACGGACTCAAAACGAGCCGTCAGGCTTTTGTCAGGAGGGTTGGAAAACACGGACCAGGCAAACAGTGGCGCTCAAGGCACTGACCCAAGCCCAGGAGAGGCCACGCTGGTCGGTCAGACAAAGGTGGATGTCACCTCTGGAGGAGAGGGAACCGGTGCTGGCGGTCACCCATGCCCAGAAGAGGCTACGCTGGTCGGTCAGACAAGGTTGGACGTCCCCTCTGGAGGAGAGGGAACCGGTGCTGGCGGTCAAGGCAGTCACCCAAGCCCAGAAGAGGCTACGCAAGTCGGTCAGACAAAGTGTGTTTGTCCCCTCTGGAGGAGAGGGAACCGGTGCTGGCGGTCACCCAAGCCCAGAACAGGCCACGCTAGTCGGTCAGGTAAAGGTGGATGGGCCCTCTGGAGGACCCAAGGCGGTGAAAGAAACTAAGTCACAAAATCCAAACATGCCTGGTGAGCTCCATGCTCACAGACCTCCCTGGCCAGCCCGGGGAGGGTGCCTCGTCCTGGGCACGGTCAGATCGCGGGTGGGCCTCTCCGGAGGGCGGTCGCGAGCAAAGACGGACTCAAAACGAGCCGTCGGGCTTTTGTCAGGAGGGTTGGAAAACACGGACCAGACAAACAGTGGCACTCAAGGCACTGACCCAAGCCCAGGAGAGGCCACGCTGGTCAGTCAGACAAAGGTTGGATGTCCCCTCTGGAGGAGAGGGAACCGGTGCTGGCGGTCACCCAAGCCCAGAAGAGGCTACGCAAGTCGGTCAGACAAAGGTGGATGTCCCCTCTGGAGGAGAGGGAACCGGTGCTGGCGGTCACCCAAGCCCAGAAGAGGCTACGCAAGTCGGTCAGACAAAGGTGGATCTCCCCTCTGGAGGAGAGGGAACCGGTGCTGGCGGTCACCCAAGCCCAGAACAGGTCAGGCCCTCCCCACCCCACGGGGAGGATCGGGGCACGAATCAAAGCTCAAGAAGCCCCCGGAGGTGAACCCTCCGTAAAAACAAAAAAGGGACAAAGTCAAACACAAAGGGCTCCATGCTATCAGAGCTCCCTGGCCAGCCCAGGGAGGGTGCCTCGGTTCCGGGCACGGTCGGTATCGGAGGGCGGTGGCGATGCATAAAAAAAAAGACGGACTCGAAACGGGCCGTCCGGGTCTTGTCGAGGCGGGTACGACAACCCCCGAAGTCGTAACACGGACAAAAAAGGGTCGAGGCCCGGCGGATGCGCACCCCCGCCGCCGGGCCCTTCTGCGGGGTGCGGTTTGTTATTTTCATCGGGTCGAACGGAACTTGAGACGCGCCAGGGGCAGGCCATTGCCCGGTTCGACGAGAACCGCTATGGGCAAAGTGTACCTCCCCGCTCAGCGCATCGAATATCAGACGCCGCCCCGGCCCTCCGGGGACACCGGGGCGAGCGCCGACCGCGGGAGACTCAGACGGTCCGTCAGAAACGAAGGTTCGGAGCTGCGTCGGCGCGCGCGGCGGAGGGAGGCTCAGACGCCGGGGGGCTCTGCTGGTCGCAACCCCCCGGCGGAGAGCGGACCCTCTGCCCCGCGCTCTCGCAAAGAAAAGCACCCTTTCCCGGTTACGGCCTCGACCCAGAGGCCAACCCCCTCTCTCTCTCTCTCGCCCCCACCGGAGGAGGGTTCCGCACGCGCCCTATGAGCGGCCGCGCCGTCTCTCGCCCTCGGGCGTGAGCGGAGCGAGACCCGTGTGTAGGAAGCCAGCGCGTCGTGGTTCTCCGTCC
Source organism: Coreius guichenoti (assembly GCA_039654105.1). Taxonomy (NCBI): domain Eukaryota; kingdom Metazoa; phylum Chordata; class Actinopteri; order Cypriniformes; family Gobionidae; genus Coreius; species Coreius guichenoti. The sequence continues at coordinate 57,110 of JBAPCB010000089.1, forward strand.
CCGGGGTGGGGCTGCCCGGTCGATCCCTGCCCGGTTGTCGCACACATACGTATATGCTTGTCGCAAAGACAGAAATCGAATGGCGATCTCATCCAAGGAAGGCATGCAAAGACGGTGGCGGAATCTCCCCCCGGGGAGGACAAGGGCGAAAATAAATAAATCAAAAACGGCAAAGTCAAACACAAAGGGCTCCATGCTATCAGAGCTCCCTGGCCAGCCCAGGGAGGGTGCCTCGGTTCCGGGCACGGTCGGTATCGGAGGGCGGTGGCGATGCAAAAAAGAGACGGACTCGAAACGGGCCGTCCGGGTCTTGTCGAGGCGGGTACGACAACCCCCGAAGTCGTAACACGGACAAAAAAAGGGTCGAGGCCCGGCGGATGCGCACCCCCGC
>JBAPCB010000089.1:62500-65000 GCA_039654105.1 Coreius guichenoti
AGACAAATGGTGAGTGGGGCAGAGGATGAGGGGGAGGAGCATATCAGAGTACTCTCTGCTTGGTTGGAAGGCGATGATCAAGTCCCTGCCTTGGTCGAGAGCCTATCAGAATCGATCCTCCGAACGTTGTGCAGCAACATTCCAAGACTCACAAACCCTGGTCCTGACCGCCCTCCGGGAGCGGTTGGGACCCGCAGGCGGGCCTCTGGGAAAGCAAGGCGGCTTGCCTACCACACCTGTCAGCGGTTGTACAGTAGGGATCAAGCGAGTCTCGCCGCCGAGCTCCTCGATGGCACGTGCTCTGCCGACTGTCCTATTCCGCTTGATGTGATCACACAGGCGTTTAGAGACGGTTGGGAGAAGTCAACGACCTTCGAGGGCCTTGGTCCCTTCGTGCCCTTCGGAACTGCAGATAACGGGCACATGGCAGGGCTAATTACAACTGAGGAGGTAAAGACCTGTTTAAACCAAGCTTCGAACGCATCCGCGCCCGGACCCGACGGGATCGGGAAGCAGAAGATTCTCGAATGGGATCCCGGGTGCGAGAAACTCCAACACCTGTTCAACGTGTGGTGGATCACCGGAGTCACTCCCAAATGCTTTAAGCAATGCCGCACGGTGCTACTTCCCAAGACCTCGGACCAGGGTGCGTTAATGGAGATCGGTAACTGGAGACCGATCACCATAGGTTCGACGGTCTTGAGGCTCTTCTCTAGGATCATTACGAAGAGGGCGGCTCAGGCCTGCCCTCTTCACCCGAGACAAAGGGGGTTTCGGACCACCCCCGGATGCTCCGAGAACATTGAGGTGTTGCGGGGCCTCATGGAGCACTCCAAAGAAGAGCGTAGCCAACTCGCAGTGGTGCTGGTGGACTTTGCGAAGGCATTCGACTCGGTTTCCCATGAACACTTCCTGACTGTTCTTCGGGAGATTAAGGTGGACTCACACGTGGTGGAGCTAATCCGGGGCTCTTACCAGAACTGTGTAACCCGCGTTGAAATCAGAGGCCTGTCAACCCCTGAGATCAACATGCAGGTTGGTGTCAAGCAGGGAGACCCCATGTCTCCATTGCTTTTCAACCTGGCCATGGATCCCCTCATCCACGGCCTCGAACGACTTGGCAAGGGCGTGAGTGTGTCTGGCGTCAAGGTTACGACCCTGGCATTCGCCGACGATCTGGCTTTGGTAAGCGACTCATGGCAAGGGATGGCCCACAACTTGGGCATCCTCGAGTCGTTCTGCAGGCGAACGGGTCTGAGGGTTAACGCGAGCAAGTGTAGCGGCTTCCTACTCACCCCCACGAGAGATTCATTCACGGTCAACAACTGCCCCCCATGGGTTCTGGGGGGCAGCTCTCTCAGATTCATTGGTCCCGCAGAGACCGTGGGGTATCTGGGGGTGCTGATAAACCCCTGGAAAGGAGTAGTGATGCCCACCCTGTCTGAAGACCTTCTGCGCTGGTGCGACAATATCAGCAGGGCCTTGCTCAAACCGTCTCAGAAGGTGGTGATCTTGAACAAGTTCGCCATTCCCAGACTCCTGTACCGGGCCGATCACTGCTATGTGAATAGCGGTGCACTCTCTTCCCTCGATAAGACCATCAGAGCGAAGGTGAAGGAGTGGCTACACCTTCCGCCTTCAATCTGTGACGGGATTTTGTATGCAAGGAACCGGGATGGCGGCCTGGGACTTTGCAAACTTGCCTGTTTGGTCCCATCGATCCAAGCAAGACGGATCCTCCGTCTGTCCAACTCTACCGACTTGGTCACTCGAACAATCGTCTCGGGAGAGTTGGTGGAAGATAAGTTCAGGGGACTTTGGCTAAGAGCCGGCGGCACGGACGCGAACCTGCCTCGACTGGGTGACTCCGGTCAGGGCGCAGAGAGAGGAGACGCCGACTCGCTGACGCCAGGATATCCGGTCCCGTGTGACTGGAGGCGGGTGGAATTTCTGAGATGGGCAGGCCTGATTCCCCAGGGTGTGGGAATACTGCGGTTTCAAGGTTGCAAGGTCAGTAACTGCTGGCTGTCGAAGCCGAAAGGTTTCAGGCAGCGGCATTACATTGCGGCTTTGCAGCTAAGAGCCAACGTGTACCCTACACGAGAGACTCGTCTCAGGGGCAGAAGCAAGGTGGGTGCCTCTTGCAGGCGTTGCGCGTACAGATTGGAAACCTGCTCACATATCCTTGGGCAATGCCCGGCCACTCACCGGTCGAGGCTCACCCGGCACAATAAGGTGTGCAAACTCCTCGCCACCGAGGCTGAGGGTCTTGGGTGGGAAGTCCGCCAGGAGTGGCCCTTCAGGACTCCCTCGGGAGAAATGAGGCGACTCGACCTGGTGCTCATCCGGGATTCGTTGGTCTTGGTGATTGACGTAACAGTCAGGTTCGAGTACGCTCCAGACTCTTTGACGAGAGCTGCGGCTGAAAAGACCAGTTACTACAGTCCCCACAAGAATACGCTCACCAACATGCTCCAAGCCCGGGAGGTCCGGATCTACG
>JBAPCB010000089.1:70000-87500 GCA_039654105.1 Coreius guichenoti
GTGGTGGGGGTGTGCGGCCGGGGCTCTGGTTCTCTGAGTCGGGTAGGGAGGGGTGGTGTGGTGGGGGTGTGCGGCCGGGGCTCTGGTTCTCTGAGTCGGGTAGGGAGGGGTGGCTAGGTGGGTGTCCAGGCCGGGTGTCCTGGAGCTGTCTGTGGGTGGTGTGTAGGTTTTAGTGGTGGGGTGTGGAGCTACCACACCACACCCTCCCCCCCCCCCCGGGGCTCCATACTCTGGGGTCACGGGGGTCCCACGGGTACCACGCCCGGAGTTTGGAGCTCCAAGTCGTCTCGGTTTCCGAGACACACCCGGTCAAAGTCCCATCCTTGACCGGGCATAACTCCAAGGCCAAGCCGAGTCGGGGCTCCATACTCTGGGGTCGCGGGGGGCCCGCGGGTACCTCCCCACGCCCGGAGTTTGGAGCTCCAAGTCGGCTCGGTTTCCGAGATACACCCGGTCAAAGTCCCATGCTTGACCGGGCATAACTCCAAGGCCAAGCCGAGTCGGGGCTCCATACTCTGGGGTCGAGGGGGGCCCGCGGGTACCTCCCCACGCCCGGAGTTTGGAGCTCCAAGTCGGCTCGGTTTCCGAGATACGGCCGCTCGAAGCTGGACCGGAAGTGGCCGTATCTCGGAACCCGAAGGTCCCAGGAGCCGGGGACGGCGGGGTCAGAAGGGGCCCCGAGGGAGCTCTCCATGCCCGGAGTTTGGAGCTCCGACTCGGCCCCGCTCCCGAGATACGCCCGGTTACGCGCGAGAGACTTTCGGACAAAGCTGCCCGTATCTCGGAAAGGACGAGTCCCAGCGGCTCGTCCTTCGGGGTGGCGAGGGGTCCCTCGGGGCCCTCTCGGACCCCGGAGTCCCGAGCCTCTGGGACCCTTCCTTCCGAAGCGCACCCTTTCCCTTCGGGCCCCGTATCTCGGCCCGCGGGGGTGCTAGAAGCTCGGGCCGGGGCGCGTCGGGGAGGGCCCCAGGAGCCCCTCCTTCGACCCGAGTTTGGTGCCTCTAGGCGTCTCGGTCGCGGAGTTACAGCCGTTCGAAGTTCGGGAGCCTACGGTAAGACAGAGTCCAAAAATCCGAACGGAGTCCGACTTCCAGCCCCCTCCGCCGCTCTCGGCCAAGCCGGGGAAGGCTCACCCGTTCCCGGCCGCGGTCAGATTCGGCCCCCGCGACCCCGGAGGTCGACCCGGGTGAAGAATTTTTCCGTCTTTCGCTTATATCTCCGGAAGGGAAAGGCGAAAAATTCCCAAACTCGGGCCGCGCGTAGCGCTCGGCGGGACGGGTCGAACGAGACCGGCCTCGCCCCGGAAGACCTCGGGGGTCCCGAGCTACAGCCGGTCAAAGTCGAAACGTCCAACCGGGCGTAACTCCAAAGTCAAGCCGAGTCGGGGCTCCATACTCTGGGGTCGAGGGGGGCCTGCGGGTACCTCCCCACGCCCGGAGTTTGGAGCTCCAAGTCGGCTCGGTTTCCGAGATACGGCCGCTCGAAGCTGGACCGGAAGTGGCCGTATCTCGGAACCCGAAGGTCCCAGGAGCCGGGGGCGGCGGGGTCAGAAGGGGCCCCGAGGGAGCTCTCCATGCCCGGAGTTTGGAGCTCCGAGTCGGCCCCGCTCCCGAGATACGCCCGGTTACGCGAGAGAGACTTTCGGACAAAGCTGCCCGTATCTCGGAAAGGACGGGTCCCAGCGGCTCGTCCTTCGGGGTGGCGAGGGGTCCCTCGGGGCCCTCTCGGACCCCGGAGTCCCGAGCCTCTGGGACCCTTCCTTCCGAAGCGCACCCTTTCCCTTCGGGCCCCGTATCTCGGCCCGCGGGGGCGCTAGAAGCTCGGGCCGGGGCTCGTCGGGGAGGGCCCCCGGAGCCCCTCCTTCGACCCGAGTTTGGTGCCTCTAGGCGGCTCGGTCGCGGAGTTACAGCCGTTCGAAGTTCGGGGAGCCTACGGAAGACAGAGTCCAAAAATCCGAACAGAGTCCGACTTCCAGCCCCCTCCGCTGGGGGTGTGCGGCCGGGGCTCTGGTTCTCCGAGTCGGGTAGGGAGGGGTGGTGTGGTGGGGGTTCGTGCCCGGGGCTCTGGTTCTCCGAGTCGGGTAGGGAGGGGTGGTGTGGTGGGGGTTCGTGCCCGGGGCTCTGGTTCTCCGAGTCGGGTAGGGAGGGGTGGTGTGGTGGGGGTTCGTGCCCGGGGCTCTGGTTCTCCTAGTCGGGTAGGGAGGGGTGGTGTGGTGGGGGTTCGTGCCCGGGGCTCTGGTTCTCCGAGTCGGGTAAGGAGGGGTGGTGTGGTGGGGGTTCGTGCCCGGGGCTCTGGTTCTCTTAGTCGGGTAGGGAGGGGTGGTGTGGTGGGGGTTCGTGCCCGGGGCTCTGGTTCTCCGAGTCGGGTAGGGAGGGGTGGTGTGGTGGGGGTTCGTGCCCGGGGCTCTGGTTCTCTGAGTCGGGTAGGGAGGGGTGGTATGGTGGGGGTGTGCGTCCGGGGCTCTGGTTCTCCTAGTCGGGTAGGGAGGGGTGGTGTGGTGGGGGTTCGTGCCCGGGGCTCTGGTTCTCCGAGTCGGGTAGGGAGGGGTGGTGTGGTGGGGGTTCGTGCCCGGGGCTCTGGTTCTCTTAGTCGGGTAGGGAGGGGTGGTGTGGTGGGGGTTCGTGCCCGGGGCTCTGGTTCTCCGAGTCGGGTAGGGAGGGGTGGTGTGGTGGGGGTTCGTGCCCGGGGCTCTGGTTCTCTGAGTCGGGTAGGGAGTGGTGGTGTGGTGGGGGTGTGCGGCCGGGGCTCTGGTTCTCTGAGTCGGGTAGGGAGGGGTGGTGTGGTGGGGGTGTGCGGCCGGGGCTCTGGTTCTCTGAGTCGGGTAGGGAGGGGTGGTGTGGTGGGGGTGTGCGTCCGGGGCTCTGGTTCTCCGAGTCGGGTAGGGAGGGGTGGTGTGGTGGGGGTGTGCGTCCGGGGCTCTGGTTCTCCGAGTCGGGTAGGGAGTGGTGGTGTGGTGGGGGTGTGCGGCCGGGGCTCTGGTTCTCTGAGTCGGGTAGGGAGGGGTGGTGTGGTGGTGGTGTGCGGCCGGGGCTCTGGTTCTCCGAGTCGGGTAGGGAGGGGTGGTGTGGTGGGGGTTCGTGCCCGGGGCTCTGGTTCTCTGAGTCGGGAAGGGAGGGGTGGTGTGGTGGGGGTTCGTGCCCGGGGCTCTGGTTCTCCGAGTCGGGTAGGGAGGGGTGGTGTGGTGGGGGTTCGTGCCCGGGGCTCTGGTTCTCCGAGTCGGGCAGGGAGGGGTGGTGTGGTGGGGGTTCGTGCCCGGGCCTCTGGTTCTCCGAGTCGGGTAGGGAGGGGTGGTGTGGTGGGGGTTCGTGCCCGGGGCTCTGGTTCTCCGAGTCGGGTAGGGAGGGGTGGTGTGGTGGGGGTTCGTGCCCGGGCCTCTGGTTCTCCGAGTCGGGTAGGGAGGGGTGGTGTGGTGGGGGTTCGTGCCCGGGGCTCTGGTTCTCCGAGTCGGGTAGGGAGGGGTGGTGTGGTGGGGGTTCGTGCCCGGGGCTCTGGTTCTCCGAGTCGGGTAGGGAGTGGTGGTGTGGTGGGGGTGTGCGGCCGGGGCTCTGGTTCTCCGAGTCGGGTAGGGAGGGGTGGTGTGGTGGTGGTGTGCGGCCGGGGCTCTGGTTCTCCGAGTCGGGTAGGGAGGGGTGGTGTGGTGGGGGTTCGTGCCCGGGGCTCTGGTTCTCTGAGTCGGGAAGGGAGGGGTGGTGTGGTGGGGGTTCGTGCCCGGGGCTCTGGTTCTCCGAGTCGGGTAGGGAGGGGTGGTGTGGTGGGGGTTCGTGCCCGGGGCTCTGGTTCTCCGAGTCGGGTAGGGAGGGGTGGTGTGGTGGGGGTTCGTGCCCGGGCCTCTGGTTCTCCGAGTCGGGTAGGGAGGGGTGGTGTGGTGGGGGTTCGTGCCCGGGGCTCTGGTTCTCCGAGTCGGGTAGGGAGGGGTGGTGTGGTGGGGGTTCGTGCCCGGGCCTCTGGTTCTCCGAGTCGGGTAGGGAGGGGTGGTGTGGTGGGGGTTCGTGCCCGGGGCTCTGGTTCTCCGAGTCGGGTAGGGAGGGGTGGTGTGGTGGGGGTTCGTGCCCGGGGCTCTGGTTCTCCTAGTCGGGTAGGGAGGGGTGGTGTGGTGGGGGTTCGTGCCCGGGGCTCTGGTTCTCCGAGTCGGGTAGGGAGGGGTGGTGTGGTGGGGGTTCGTGCCCGGGGCTCTGGTTCTCTTAGTCGGGTAGGGAGGGGTGGTGTGGTGGGGGTTCGTGCCCGGGGCTCTGGTTCTCCGAGTCGGGTAGGGAGGGGTGGTGTGGTGGGGGTTCGTGCCCGGGGCTCTGGTTCTCTTAGTCGGGTAGGGAGGGGTGGTGTGGTGGGGGTTCGTGCCCGGGGCTCTGGTTCTCCGAGTCGGGTAGGGAGGGGTGGTGTGGTGGGGGTTCGTGCCCGGGGCTCTGGTTCTCTGAGTCGGGTAGGGAGTGGTGGTGTGGTGGGGGTGTGCGGCCGGGGCTCTGGTTCTCTGAGTCGGGTAGGGAGGGGTGGTGTGGTGGGGGTGTGCGGCCGGGGCTCTGGTTCTCTGAGTCGGGTAGGGAGGGGTGGTGTGGTGGGGGTGTGCGGCCGGGGCTCTGGTTCTCTGAGTCGGGTAGGGAGGGGTGGTGTGGTGGGGGTGTGCGTCCGGGGCTCTGGTTCTCCGAGTCGGGTAGGGAGGGGTGGTGTGGTGGGGGTTCGTGCCCGGGGCTCTGGTTCTCCGAGTCGGGTAGGGAGGGGTGGTGTGGTGGGGGTTCGTGCCCGGGCCTCTGGTTCTCCGAGTCGGGTAGGGAGGGGTGGTGTGGTGGGGGTTCGTGCCCGGGCCTCTGGTTCTCCGAGTCGGGTAGGGAGGGGTGGTGTGGTGGGGGTTCGTGCCCGGGCCTCTGGTTCTCCGAGTCGGGTAGGGAGGGGTGGTGTGGTGGGGGTTCGTGCCCGGGCATCTGGTTCTCCGAGTCGGGTAGGGAGGGGTGGTGTGGTGGGGGTTCGTGCCCGGGCCTCTGGTTCTCCGAGTCGGGTAGGGAGGGGTGGTGTGGTGGGGGTTCGTGCCCGGGGCTCTGGTTCTCTGAGTCGGGTAGGGAGGGGTGGTGTGGTGGGGGTGTGTGGCCGGGGCTGCGGTTCTCCGAGTCGGGTGCGGAGATCCTGGGCGGAGGGTCCTCCGCCTGGAAGTCCGGAAGCCCGCCAAAACCTAAGTCGATTAATTTTAGGTTACCAGTTGCGTGGCTCTCTGGAGGCCCGTTGTTGGCTGGGACATTAATGCCCGGGCTTAAGAGTGGGACCCCCGGGTTCGGCTGGAGAACAGGTGCGGGTCCTCCGGAGGATGTGGCCGGGGCTCTGGTTCTCCGAGTCGGGAAGGGAGGGGTGGTGTGGTGGGGGTTCGTGCCCGGGGCTCTGGTTCTCTGAGTCGGGTAGGGAGGGGTGGTGTGGTGGGGGTTCGTGCCCGGGGCTCTGGTTCTCTGAGTCGGGTAAGGAGGGGTGGTGTGGTGGGGGTTCGTGCCCGGGGCTCTGGTTCTCTTAGTCGGGTAGGGAGGGGTGGTGTGGTGGGGGTTCGTGCCCGGGGCTCTGGTTCTCCGAGTCGGGTAGGGAGGGGTGGTGTGGTGGGGGTTCGTGCCCGGGGCTCTGGTTCTCTGAGTCGGGTAAGGAGGGGTGGTGTGGTGGGGGTTCGTGCCCGGGGCTCTGGTTCTCTTAGTCGGGTAGGGAGGGGTGGTGTGGTGGGGGTTCGTGCCCGGGGCTCTGGTTCTCCGAGTCGGGTAGGGTAGGGAGGGGTGGTGTGGTGGGGGTTCGTGCCAGGGGCTCTGGTTCTCCGAGTCGGGTAGGGTAGGGAGGGGTGGTGTGGTGGGGGTTCGTGCCCGGGGCTCTGGTTCTCCGAGTCGGGTAGGGTAGGGAGGGGTGGTGTGGTGGGGGTTCGTGCCAGGGGCTCTGGTTCTCCGAGTCGGGTAGGGTAGGGAGGGGTGGTGTGGTGGGGGTTCGTGCCCGGGGCTCTGGTTCTCCGAGTCGGGTAGGGTAGGGTAGGGAGGGGTGGTGTGGTGGGGGTTCGTGCCCGGGGCTCTGGTTCTCCGAGTCGGGTCGGGTAGGTTAGGGAGGGGTGGTGTGGTGGGGGTTCGTGCCCGGGGCTCTGGTTCTCCGAGTCGGGTCGGGTAGGGTAGGGAGGGGTGGTGTGGTGGGGGTTCGTGCCCGGGGCTCTGGTTGTCCGAGTCGGGTAGGGAGGGGTGGTGTGGTGGGGGTTCGTGCCAGGGGCTCTGGTTCTCCGAGTCGGGTAGGGAGGGGTGGTGTGGTGGGGGTTCGTGCCAGGGGCTCTGGTTCTCCGAGTCGGGTAGGGAGGGGTGGTGTGGTGGGGGTTCGTGCCAGGGGCTCTGGTTCTCCGAGTCGGGTAGGGAGGGGTGGTGTGGTGGGGGTTCGTGTCAGGGCCCCTGGCTCTGGTTCTCTGAGTCGGGTAGGGAGGGGTGGTATGGTGGGGGTGTGCGTCCGGGGCTCTGGTTCTCCGAGTCGGGTAGGGAGGGGTGGTATGGTGGGGGTGTGCGTCCGGGGCTCTGGTTCTCTGAGTCGGGTAGGGAGGGGTGGTATGGTGGGGGTTCGTGCCCGGGGCTCTGGTTCTCCGAGTCGGCTAGGTGGGTGTCCAGGCCGGGTGTCCTGGAGCTGTCTGTGGGTGGTGTGTAGGTTTTAGCGTTGGGGTTTCGGAGCTAATAACTCGGGAGTCAAGCCGAGTCGGGGCTCCATACTCTGGGGTCTCGGGGGGCCCGCGGGTACCTCCCCACGCCCGGAGTTTGGAGCTCCAACTCGGCTCGGTTTTCGAGATACACCCGGTCAAAGTCCCATCCTTGACCGGGCATAACTCCAAGGCCAAGCCGAGTCGGGGCTCCATACTCTGGGGTCTCGGGGGGCCCTCGGGTACCTCCCCACGCCCGGAGTTTGGAGCTCCAAGTCGGCTCGGTTTCCGAGATACGGCCGCTCGAAGCTGGACAGGAAGTGGCCGTATCTCGGAACCCGAAGGTCCCAGGAGCCGGGGACGGCGGGGTTCGAAGGGGCCCCCGGGGAGCTCTCCCAGCCCGGAGTTTGGAGCTCCGACTCGGCTCCGTTTCCGAGATACGGCCGCTCGAAGCTGGACCGGAAGTGGCCGTATCTCGGGATCCGAAGGTCCCAGGAGCCGGGGACGGCGGGATCAGAAGGGGCCCCGAGGCAGCTCTCCCGGCCCGGAGTTTGGAGCTCCGACTCGGCCCCGCTCCCGAGATACGCCCGGTTACGCGCGAGAGACTTTCGGACAAAGCTGCCCGTATCTCGGAAAGGACGGGTCCCAGCGGCTCGTCCTTCGGGGTGGCGAGGGGTCCCTCGGGGCCCTCTCGGACCCCGGAGTCCCGAGCCTCTGGGACCCTTCCTTCCGAAGCGCACCCTTTCCCTTCGGGCCCCGTATCTCGGCCCGCGGGGGCGCTAGAAGCTCGGGCCGGGGCTCGTCGGGGAGGGCCCCCGGAGCCCCTCCTTCGACCCGAGTTTGGTGCCTCTAGGCGGCTCGGTCGCGGAGTTACAGCCGTTCGAAGTTCGGAGCCTAGGGGAAGACCGAGTCCAAAAATCCGAACGGAGTCGGACCTCCGACCGCTCTCGGCCAAGCCGGGGAAGGCTCACCCGTTCCCGTCCGCGGTCAGATTCGGCCCCCGCGACCCCCGGAGGTCGACCAGGGGAAATCGTTTCTCCGTTTTTCGCTTATATCTCCGGAAGGGAAAGGCGAAAAATTCCCAAACTCGGGCCGCGCGTAGCGCTCGGCGGGACGGGTCGAACGAGACCGGCCCCGCCCCGGAAGTCCTCGGGGTTCCCGAGTTACAGCCGGTCGAAGTCGAAACTTTAACCGGCCGTATCTCGGAGACACGCCGGCGAAACCGTCTGTAATTCGGGTCGATCGTGGTGCCTGAGGAGGCCTTTCGAACGAGCCCACCCCCGCCCCGATCCTCGCGGGACAACGGGAGTTACGGCCGTTCAAAATCGGGGGTCCCGCCGAGTAGCGATCCGCGAGGGGGCGTCCCGGAGCCCCGCGACGGTCGGGTTCGGGCAAGGGCCAGGAGGGGTCCTTCCACCCCGAGTTTGAGCGCGCTGGGTCTTTCCGTTCGCGAGATACGAGCGTTTTTCCGTCCTGGCCAATGGCGGCCGGCGGCGGCCATTTTAGCTCGCGGCCGGGGGAAAATCGCTTATAACTCGGCCGAAACGCGACGAAAACGCGCGAAATTCATACCGTGCACAGTACGTCTCGAGACGGTTCGAACGAGACCACCCACGGCCGGATCCGTGGAGATTCGGGTTTTTCGACTTTTCTCACCATGACTGAAACAACCAGGCCCTCAGCGCTGGTATGCCCAAGCCGGGGAGAGCTCTCCATTCCCGGCCAAAAGCGGATTCTCCCGCGGTGCTGGATCCCTCCCCCGTGCCCGGGGGGCCCGACGAGGTGAGGTGGGGGGGGCGGCCGTGGAGCCGTCCCCCCCCACCGCAGGCCACCTTCTCTGGGCTCGGGATTCAGATTCAGGCCACCGGAACCCTGAGCTCGGACGAGTTCCAGACCCCGTCTGGAGGTCCGAGCGCCTGGGGGTGGGTGTGCGTGCGACGGCTAGGCTTCTGGGGTCCCTGCCAAACACGCACACGTCCTCCACCCTCCGGGCAGGGGCTCCCTCCCTGCCAGCCTGGGTCCACCCCGGTGGGCCGAGGCGGCCGGGGGGAGCCTCTCCTGGAGGTCCGGTATGGGAAGTAGAATACACAAATACCCACCATCAAGGTGATGGGGAGGGGAAGGACACGGGCGACCGTGGACCGACCCTCTCTTCTGCCCGCGGCGAGGCCCGCTCAGATTCCCACTGGGCGGGCTGGGAACTCGCTTTCCACCGCGATGGAGCTCTGGAGGTGGGAAGCTCCAGGGTGTCCTTGGCAGGTACCCCAGGCCGACCGGGGTGAGCCCCGGCTGGGCAGAGGAGGCGGATGGACGGGGTGGTTCTCCAGAGCGATCCCCCACCCCCGAAATCCAAACACGCCTGGGAGCTCCATGCTCTCAGACCTCCTTGGCCAGCCCAGGGAGGGTGCCTCGTCCTGGGCACGGCCAGATCGCGGGTGGGCCTCTCCGGAGGGCGGTCGCGAGCAAAGACGGACTCAAAACGTGCCGTCGGGCTTTTGTCAAGAGGGTCGGAAAACACGGACCAAACACGCCTGGGGAGCTCCATGCTCTCAGACCTCCCTGGCCAGCCCGGGGAGGGTGCCTCGTCCTGGGCACGGTCAGATCGCGGGTGGGCCTCTCCGGAGGGCGGTCGCGAGCAAAGACGGACTCAAAACGAGCCGTCGGGCTTTTGTCAAGAGGGTTGGAAAACACGGACCAGACAAACAGTGGCGCTCAAGGCACTGACCCAAGCCCAGGGGAGGCCACGCTGGTCGGTCAGACAAAGGTGGATGTCCCCTCTGGAGGAGAGGGAACCGGTGCTGGCGATCAAGGCAGTCACCCAAGCCCAAGGGAGGCCACGCTGGTCGGTCAGACAAAGGTGGATGTCCCCTCTGGAGGAGAGGGAACCGGTGCTGGCGGTCAAGGCAGTCACCCAAGCCCAGAAGAGGCTACGAAAGTCGGTCAGACAAAGGTGGATGTCCCCTCTGGAGGAGAGGGAACCGGTGCTGGCGGTCAAGGCAGTCACCCAAGCCCAGAAGAGGCTACGAAAGTCGGTCAGACAAAGGTGGATGTCCCCTCTGGAGGAGAGGGAACCGGTGCTGGCGGTCAAGGCAGTCACCCAAGCCCAGAAGAGGCTACGAAAGTCGGTCAGACAAAGGTGGATGTCCCCTCTGGAGGAGAGGGAACCGGTGCTGGCGGTCACCCAAGCCCAGGAGAGGCCACGCTAGTCGGTCAGGCAAAGGTGGATGGGCCCTCTGGAGGACCAAGGCAGTGAAATAAACCAAGTCCCAAAATCCAAACACGCCTGGGAGCTCCATGCTATCAGACCTCCCTGGCCAGCCCAGGGAGGGTGCCTCGTCCTGGGCACGGCCAGATCGCGGGTGGGCCTCTCCGGAGGGCGGTCGCGAGCAAAGACGGACTCAAAACGTGCCGTCGGGCTTTTGTCAAGAGGGTTGGAAAACACGGACCAAACACGCCTGGGGAGCTCCATGCTATCAGACCTCCCTGGCCAGCCCAGGGAGGGTGCCTCGTCCTGGGCACGGCCAGATCGCGGGTGGGCCTCTCCGGAGGGCGGTCGCGAGCAAAGACGGACTCAAAACGAGCCGTCGGGCTTTTGTCAGGAGGGTTGGAAAACACGGACCAGACAAACAGTGGCGCTCAAGGCACTGAACCAAGCCCAGGAGAGGCCACGCTGGTCGGTCAGACAAAGGTGGATCTCCCCTCTGGAGGAGAGGGAACCGGTGCTGGCGGTCAAGGCAGTCACCCAAGCCCAGAAGAGGCTACGAAAGTCGGTCAGACAAAGGTGGATGTCCCCTCTGGAGGAGAGGGAACCGGTGCTGGCGATCAAGGCAGTCACCCAAGCCCAGAAGAGGCCACGCTGGTCGGTCAGACAAAGGTGGATGTCCCCTCTGGAGGAGAGGGAACCGGTGCTGTCGGTCAAGGCAGTCACCCAAGCCCAGAAGAGGCTACGAAAGTCGGTCAGACAAAGGTGGATGTCCCCTCTGGATGAGAGGGAGCCGGTGCTGGCGGTCACCTAAGCCCAGGAGAGGCCACGCTAGTCGGTCAGGCAAAGGTGGATGGGCCCTCTGGAGGACCAAGGCAGTGAAAGAAACCAAGTCCCAAAATCCAAACACGCCTGGGAGCTCCATGCTATCAGACCTCCCTGGCCAGCCCAGGGAGGGTGCCTCGTCCTGGGCACGGTCAGATCGCGGGTGGGCCTCTCCGGAGGGCGGTCGCGAGCAAAGACGGACTCAAAACGTGCCGTCGGGCTTTTGTCAAGAGGGTTGGAAAACACGGACCAAACACGCCTGGGGAGCTCCATGCTCTCAGACCTCCCTGGCCAGCCCGGGGAGGGTGCCTCGTCCTGGGCACGGTCAGATCGCGGGTGGGCCTCTCCGGAGGGCGGTCGCGAGCAAAGACGGACTCAAAACGAGCCGTCGGGCTTTTGTCAGGAGGGTTGGAAAACACGGACCAGACAAACAGTGGCGCTCAAGGCACTGACCCAAGCCCAGGGGAGGCCACGCTGGTCGGTCAGACAAAGGTGGATGTCCCCTCTGGAGGAGAGGGAACCGGTGCTGGCGATCAAGGCAGTCACCCAAGCCCAGAAGAGGCCACGCTGGTCGGTCAGACAAAGGTGGATGTCCCCTCTGGAGGAGAGGGAACCGGTGCTGGCGGTCAAGGCAGTCACCCAAGCCCAGAAGAGGCTACGCAAGTCGGTCAGACAAAGGTGGATCTCCCCTCTGGAGGAGAGGGAACCGGTGCTGGCGGTCAAGGCAGTCACCCAAGCCCAGAAGAGGCTACGCAAGTCGGTCAGACAAAGTGTGTTTGTCCCCTCTGGAGGAGAGGGAACCGGTGCTGGCGGTCACCCAAGCCCAGAACAGGCCACGCTAGTCGGTCAGGTAAAGGTGGATGGGCCCTCTGGAGGACCCAAGGCGGTGAAAGAAACTAAGTCACAAAATCCAAACATGCCTGGGGAGCTCCATGCTCACAGACCTCCCTGGCCAGCCCAGGGAGGGTGCCTCGTCCTGGGCACGGCCAGATCGCGGGTGGGCCTCTCCGGAGGGCGGTCGCGAGCAAAGACGGACTCAAAACGAGCCGTCGGGCTTTTGTCAGGAGGGTTGGAAAACACGGACCAGACAAACAGCGGCACTCAAGGCACTGACCCAAGCCCAGGAGAGGCCACGCTGGTCAGTCAGACAAAGGTTGGATGTCCCCTCTGGAGGAGAGGGAACCGGTGCTGGCGGTCACCCAAGCCCAGAAGAGGCTACGAAAGTCGGTCAGACAAAGGTGGATGTCCCCTCTGGAGGAGAGGGAACCGGTGCTGGCGATCAAGGCAGTCACCCAAGCCCAGAAGAGGCCACGCTGGTCGGTCAGACAAAGGTGGATGTCCCCTCTGGAGGAGAGGGAACCGGTGCTGTCGGTCAAGGCAGTCACCCAAGCCCAGAAGAGGCTACGAAAATCGGTCAGACAAAGGTGGATGTCCCCTCTGGATGAGAGGGAGCCGGTGCTGGCGGTCACCTAAGCCCAGGAGAGGCCACGCTAGTCGGTCAGGCAAAGGTGGATGGGCCCTCTGGAGGACCAAGGCAGTGAAAGAAACCAAGTCCCAAAATCCAAACACGCCTGGGAGCTCCATGCTATCAGACCTCCCTGGCCAGCCCAGGGAGGGTGCCTCGTCCTGGGCACGGTCAGATCGCGGGTGGGCCTCTCCGGAGGGCGGTCGCGAGCAAAGACGGACTCAAAACGCGCCGTCGGGCTTTTGTCAAGAGGGTTGGAAAACACGGACCAAACACGCCTGGGGAGCTCCATGCTCTCAGACCTCCCTGGCCAGCCCGGGGAGGGTGCCTCGTCCTGGGCACGGTCAGATCGCGGGTGGGCCTCTCCGGAGGGCGGTCGCGAGCAAAGACGGACTCAAAACGAGCCGTCGGGCTTTTGTCAGGAGGGTTGGAAAACACGGACCAGACAAACAGTGGCGCTCAAGGCACTGACCCAAGCCCAGGGGAGGCCACGCTGGTCGGTCAGACAAAGGTGGATGTCCCCTCTGGAGGAGAGGGAACCGGTGCTGGCGATCAAGGCAGTCACCCAAGCCCAGAAGAGGCCACGCTGGTCGGTCAGACAAAGGTGGATGTCCCCTCTGGAGGAGAGGGAACCGGTGCTGGCGATCAAGGCAGTCACCCAAGCCCAGAAGAGGCCACGCTGGTCGGTCAGACAAAGGTGGATGTCCCCTCTGGAGGAGAGGGAACCGGTGCTGGCGGTCAAGGCAGTCACCCAAGCCCAGAAGAGGCTACGCAAGTCGGTCAGACAAAGGTGGATGTCCCCTCTGGAGGAGAGGGAACCGGTGCTGGCGGTCAAGGCAGTCACCCAAGCCCAGAAGAGGCTACGCAAGTCGGTCAGACAAAGGTGGATGTCCCCTCTGGAGGAGAGGGAACCGGTGCTGGCGGTCAAGGCAGTCACCCAAGCCCAGAAGAGGCTACGCAAGTCGGTCAGACAAAGGTGGATGTCCCCTCTGGAGGAGAGGGAACCGGTGCTGGCGGTCACCCAAGCCCAGAAGAGGCCACGCTAGTCGGTCAGGTAAAGGTGGATGGGCCCTCTGGAGGACCCAAGGCGGTGAAAGAAACTAAGTCGCAAAATCCAAACATGCCTGGGGAGCTCCATGCTCACAGACCTCCCTGGCCAGCCCGGGGAGGGTGCCTCGTCCTGGGCACGGTCAGATCGCGGGTGGGCCTCTCCGGAGGGCGGTCGCGAGCAAAGACGGACTCAAAACGAGCCGTCAGGCTTTTGTCAGGAGGGTTGGAAAACACGGACCAGGCAAACAGTGGCGCTCAAGGCACTGACCCAAGCCCAGGAGAGGCCACGCTGGTCGGTCAGACAAAGGTGGATGTCACCTCTGGAGGAGAGGGAACCGGTGCTGGCGGTCACCCATGCCCAGAAGAGGCTACGCTGGTCGGTCAGACAAGGTTGGACGTCCCCTCTGGAGGAGAGGGAACCGGTGCTGGCGGTCAAGGCAGTCACCCAAGCCCAGAAGAGGCTACGCAAGTCGGTCAGACAAAGTGTGTTTGTCCCCTCTGGAGGAGAGGGAACCGGTGCTGGCGGTCACCCAAGCCCAGAACAGGCCACGCTAGTCGGTCAGGTAAAGGTGGATGGGCCCTCTGGAGGACCCAAGGCGGTGAAAGAAACTAAGTCACAAAATCCAAACATGCCTGGTGAGCTCCATGCTCACAGACCTCCCTGGCCAGCCCGGGGAGGGTGCCTCGTCCTGGGCACGGTCAGATCGCGGGTGGGCCTCTCCGGAGGGCGGTCGCGAGCAAAGACGGACTCAAAACGAGCCGTCGGGCTTTTGTCAGGAGGGTTGGAAAACACGGACCAGACAAACAGTGGCACTCAAGGCACTGACCCAAGCCCAGGAGAGGCCACGCTGGTCAGTCAGACAAAGGTTGGATGTCCCCTCTGGAGGAGAGGGAACCGGTGCTGGCGGTCACCCAAGCCCAGAAGAGGCTACGCAAGTCGGTCAGACAAAGGTGGATGTCCCCTCTGGAGGAGAGGGAACCGGTGCTGGCGGTCACCCAAGCCCAGAAGAGGCTACGCAAGTCGGTCAGACAAAGGTGGATGTCCCCTCTGGAGGAGAGGGAACCGGTGCTGGCGGTCACCCAAGCCCAGAACAGGTCAGGCCCTCCCCACCCCACGGGGAGGATCGGGGCACGAATCAAAGCTCAAGAAGCCCCCGGAGGTGAACCCTCCGTAAAAACAAAAAAGGGACAAAGTCAAACACAAAGGGCTCCATGCTATCAGAGCTCCCTGGCCAGCCCAGGGAGGGTGCCTCGGTTCCGGGCACGGTCGGTATCGGAGGGCGGTGGCGATGCATAAAAAAAAAGACGGACTCGAAACGGGCCGTCCGGGTCTTGTCGAGGCGGGTACGACAACCCCCGAAGTCGTAACACGGACAAAAAAGGGTCGAGGCCCGGCGGATGCGCACCCCCGCCGCCGGGCCCTTCTGCGGGGTGCGGTTTGTTATTTTCATCGGGTCGAACGGAACTTGAGACGCGCCAGGGGCAGGCCATTGCCCGGTTCGACGAGAACCGCTATGGGCAAAGTGTACCTCCCCGCTCAGCGCATCGAATATCAGACGCCGCCCCGGCCCTCCGGGGACACCGGGGCGAGCGCCGACCGCGGGAGACTCAGACGGTCCGTCAGAAACGAAGGTTCGGAGCTGCGTCGGCGCGCGCGGCGGAGGGAGGCTCAGACGCCGGGGGGCTCTGCTGGTCGCAACCCCCCGGCGGAGAGCGGACCCTCTGCCCCGCGCTCTCGCAAAGAAAAGCACCCTTTCCCGGTTACGGCCTCGACCCAGAGGCCAACCCCCTCTCTCTCTCTCTCGCCCCCACCGGAGGAGGGTTCCGCACGCGCCCTATGAGCGGCCGCGCCGTCTCTCGCCCTCGGGCGTGAGCGGAGCGAGACCCGTGTGTAGGAAGCCAGCGCGTCGTGGTTCTCCGTCCCCGGGGTGGGGCTGCCCGGTCGATCCCTGCCCGGTTGTCGCACACATACGTATATGCTTGTCGCAAAGACAGAAATCGAATGGCGATCTCATCCAAGGAAGGCATGCAAAGACGGTGGCGGAATCTCCCCCCGGGGAGGACAAGGGCGAAAATAAATAAATCAAAAACGGCAAAGTCAAACACAAAGGGCTCCATGCTATCAGAGCTCCCTGGCCAGCCCAGGGAGGGTGCCTCGGTTCCGGGCACGGTCGGTATCGGAGGGCGGTGGCGATGCAAAAAAGAGACGGACTCGAAACGGGCCGTCCGGGTCTTGTCGAGGCGGGTACGACAACCCCCGAAGTCGTAACACGGACAAAAAAAGGGTCGAGGCCCGGCGGATGCGCACCCCCGCCGCCGGGCCCTTCTGCGGGGTGCGGTTTGTTATTTTCATCGGGTCGAACGGAACTTGAGACGCGCCAGGGGCAGGCCATTGCCCGGTTCGACGAGAACCGCTATGGGCAAAGTGTACCTCCCCGCTCAGCGCATCGAATATCAGACGCCGCCCCGGCCCTCCGGGGACACCGGGGCGAGCGCCGACCGCGGGAGACTCAGACGGTCCGTCAGAAACGAAGGTTCGGAGCTGCGTCGGCGCGTGCGGCGGAGGGAGGCTCAGACGCCGGGGGGCTCTGCTGGTCGCAACCCCCCGGCGGAGAGCGGACCCTCTGCCCCGCGCCCTCGCAAAGAAAAGCACCCTTTCCCGGTTACGGCCTCGACCCAGAGGCCAACCCTCTCTCTCTCTCGCCCCACCGGAGGAGGGTTCCGCACGCGCCCTATGAGCGGCCGCGCCGTCTCTCGCCCTCGGGCGTGAGCGGAGCGAGACCCGTGTGTAGGAAGCCAGCGTGTCGCGGTTCTCCGTCCCCGGGGTGGGGCTGCCCGGTCGATCCCTGCCCGGTCGTCGCACACATACGTATATGCTTGTCGCAAAGACAGAAATCGAATGGCGGTCTCATCCAAGGAAGGCATGCAAAGACGGGGGCGAGAATCAAAGCTCAGACGCCCCCGGAGGTGAACCCTCGGTAAAAAAACGGACAAAGTCCGAAAAACCAAACACAAAGGCTCCATGCTTATCAGACCTCCCCGGCCAGCCCGGGGAGGGTGCCTCTGTCCCGGGCACGGTCGGTATCGGTGGGCCCTCTCGGAGGGCGCCGGCGAGCAAAGACGGACTCAAAACGGGCCGTCTCGGTTTTGTCGAGGAGAGGGGCGAAACTCGACGGCGAAACACGCACCCGAGAAACGGACCGATGGAATGGTCTGCCGAAAGCCCGTAAAACAAGAGGTGCGTTGTGAGGTTGGGCTTGAGAGACTTCCAGGAACGACCTGCCGAATGTGGAGCAGGTCAGGCTCTCCCCCCCCCCGCGGGGAGGATAAGGGGCGATAATCAAAGCTCAGGCGCCCCTGGAGGTGAACCCTCCGTAAAAACGGTCAAAGTCCGAAAAACCAAACTCAAAGGCTCCGTGCTTATCAGACCTCCCCGGCCAGCCCGGGGAGGGTGCCTCGGTCCCGGGCACGGTCGGTACCGGTGGGCCCTCTCGGAGGGCGCCGGCGAGCAAAGACGGACTCAAAACGGGCCGTCTCGGTTTTGTCGAGGAGAGGGGCGAAACTCGACGGCGAAACACGCACCCGAGAAACGGACCGAGGGAATGGTCTGCCGAAAGCCCGTAAAACGAGAGGTGCGTTGTGAGGTTGGGCTTGAGAGACTTCCAGGAACGACCTGCCGAATGTGGAGCAGGTCAGGCTCTCCCCCCCCCCCGGGGGGAGGATAAGGGGCGATAATCAAAGCTCAGGCGCCCCTGGAGGTGAACCCTCCGTAAAAACGGTCAAAGTCCGAAAAACCAAACACAAAGGCTCCGTGCTTATCAGACCTCCCCGGCCAGCCCGGGGAGGGTGCCTCGGTCCCGGGCACGGTCGGTATCGGTGGGCCCTCTCGGAGGGCGCCGGCGAGCAAAGACGGACTCAAAACGGGCCGTCTCGGTTTTGTCGAGGAGAGGGGCGACACTCGACGGCGAAACACGCACCCGAGAAACGGACCGATGGAATGGTCTGCCGAAAGCCCGTAAAACGAGAGGTGCGTTGTGAGGTTGGGCTTGAGAGACTTCCAGGAACGACCTGCCGAATGTGGTGCAGGTCAGGCTCTCCCCCCCCGCGGGGAGGATAAGGGGCGATAATCAATGCTCAGGCGCCCCTGGAGGTGAACCCTCCGTAATAACGGACAAAGTCCGAAAAGGATCGAGGCCCGGCGGATGCGCACCCCCGCCGCCGGGCCCTTTTGCGGGGTGCGGTTTGTTATTTTCATCCGGTCGAACGGAACTTGAGACGCGCCAGGGGCAGGCCATTGCTCGGTTCGACGAGAACCGCTATGGGCAAAGTGTACCTCCCCGCT
>JBAPCB010000089.1:97500-112500 GCA_039654105.1 Coreius guichenoti
CGGGGGGCCCGCGGGTACCTCCCCACGCCCGGAGTTTGGAGCTCCAAGTCGGCTCGGTTTCCGAGATACACCCGGTCAAAGTCCCATGCTTGACCGGGCATAACTCCAAGGCCAAGCCGAGTCGGGGCTCCATACTCTGGGGTCGAGGGGGGCCCGCGGGTACCTCCCCACGCCCGGAGTTTGGAGCTCCAAGTCGGCTCGGTTTCCGAGATACGGCCGCTCGAAGCTGGACCGGAAGTGGCCGTATCTCGGAACCCGAAGGTCCCAGGAGCCGGGGACGGCGGGGTCAGAAGGGGCCCCGAGGGAGCTCTCCATGCCCGGAGTTTGGAGCTCCGACTCGGCCCCGCTCCCGAGATACGCCCGGTTACGCGCGAGAGACTTTCGGACAAAGCTGCCCGTATCTCGGAAAGGACGAGTCCCAGCGGCTCGTCCTTCGGGGTGGCGAGGGGTCCCTCGGGGCCCTCTCGGACCCCGGAGTCCCGAGCCTCTGGGACCCTTCCTTCCGAAGCGCACCCTTTCCCTTCGGGCCCCGTATCTCGGCCCGCGGGGGTGCTAGAAGCTCGGGCCGGGGCGCGTCGGGGAGGGCCCCAGGAGCCCCTCCTTCGACCCGAGTTTGGTGCCTCTAGGCGTCTCGGTCGCGGAGTTACAGCCGTTCGAAGTTCGGGAGCCTACGGTAAGACAGAGTCCAAAAATCCGAACGGAGTCCGACTTCCAGCCCCCTCCGCCGCTCTCGGCCAAGCCGGGGAAGGCTCACCCGTTCCCGGCCGCGGTCAGATTCGGCCCCCGCGACCCCGGAGGTCGACCCGGGTGAAGAATTTTTCCGTCTTTCGCTTATATCTCCGGAAGGGAAAGGCGAAAAATTCCCAAACTCGGGCCGCGCGTAGCGCTCGGCGGGACGGGTCGAACGAGACCGGCCTCGCCCCGGAAGACCTCGGGGGTCCCGAGCTACAGCCGGTCAAAGTCGAAACGTCCAACCGGGCGTAACTCCAAAGTCAAGCCGAGTCGGGGCTCCATACTCTGGGGTCGAGGGGGGCCTGCGGGTACCTCCCCACGCCCGGAGTTTGGAGCTCCAAGTCGGCTCGGTTTCCGAGATACGGCCGCTCGAAGCTGGACCGGAAGTGGCCGTATCTCGGAACCCGAAGGTCCCAGGAGCCGGGGGCGGCGGGGTCAGAAGGGGCCCCGAGGGAGCTCTCCATGCCCGGAGTTTGGAGCTCCGAGTCGGCCCCGCTCCCGAGATACGCCCGGTTACGCGAGAGAGACTTTCGGACAAAGCTGCCCGTATCTCGGAAAGGACGGGTCCCAGCGGCTCGTCCTTCGGGGTGGCGAGGGGTCCCTCGGGGCCCTCTCGGACCCCGGAGTCCCGAGCCTCTGGGACCCTTCCTTCCGAAGCGCACCCTTTCCCTTCGGGCCCCGTATCTCGGCCCGCGGGGGCGCTAGAAGCTCGGGCCGGGGCTCGTCGGGGAGGGCCCCCGGAGCCCCTCCTTCGACCCGAGTTTGGTGCCTCTAGGCGGCTCGGTCGCGGAGTTACAGCCGTTCGAAGTTCGGGGAGCCTACGGAAGACAGAGTCCAAAAATCCGAACAGAGTCCGACTTCCAGCCCCCTCCGCTGGGGGTGTGCGGCCGGGGCTCTGGTTCTCCGAGTCGGGTAGGGAGGGGTGGTGTGGTGGGGGTTCGTGCCCGGGGCTCTGGTTCTCCGAGTCGGGTAGGGAGGGGTGGTGTGGTGGGGGTTCGTGCCCGGGGCTCTGGTTCTCCGAGTCGGGTAGGGAGGGGTGGTGTGGTGGGGGTTCGTGCCCGGGGCTCTGGTTCTCCTAGTCGGGTAGGGAGGGGTGGTGTGGTGGGGGTTCGTGCCCGGGGCTCTGGTTCTCCGAGTCGGGTAAGGAGGGGTGGTGTGGTGGGGGTTCGTGCCCGGGGCTCTGGTTCTCTTAGTCGGGTAGGGAGGGGTGGTGTGGTGGGGGTTCGTGCCCGGGGCTCTGGTTCTCCGAGTCGGGTAGGGAGGGGTGGTGTGGTGGGGGTTCGTGCCCGGGGCTCTGGTTCTCTGAGTCGGGTAGGGAGGGGTGGTATGGTGGGGGTGTGCGTCCGGGGCTCTGGTTCTCCTAGTCGGGTAGGGAGGGGTGGTGTGGTGGGGGTTCGTGCCCGGGGCTCTGGTTCTCCGAGTCGGGTAGGGAGGGGTGGTGTGGTGGGGGTTCGTGCCCGGGGCTCTGGTTCTCTTAGTCGGGTAGGGAGGGGTGGTGTGGTGGGGGTTCGTGCCCGGGGCTCTGGTTCTCCGAGTCGGGTAGGGAGGGGTGGTGTGGTGGGGGTTCGTGCCCGGGGCTCTGGTTCTCTGAGTCGGGTAGGGAGTGGTGGTGTGGTGGGGGTGTGCGGCCGGGGCTCTGGTTCTCTGAGTCGGGTAGGGAGGGGTGGTGTGGTGGGGGTGTGCGGCCGGGGCTCTGGTTCTCTGAGTCGGGTAGGGAGGGGTGGTGTGGTGGGGGTGTGCGTCCGGGGCTCTGGTTCTCCGAGTCGGGTAGGGAGGGGTGGTGTGGTGGGGGTGTGCGTCCGGGGCTCTGGTTCTCCGAGTCGGGTAGGGAGTGGTGGTGTGGTGGGGGTGTGCGGCCGGGGCTCTGGTTCTCTGAGTCGGGTAGGGAGGGGTGGTGTGGTGGTGGTGTGCGGCCGGGGCTCTGGTTCTCCGAGTCGGGTAGGGAGGGGTGGTGTGGTGGGGGTTCGTGCCCGGGGCTCTGGTTCTCTGAGTCGGGAAGGGAGGGGTGGTGTGGTGGGGGTTCGTGCCCGGGGCTCTGGTTCTCCGAGTCGGGTAGGGAGGGGTGGTGTGGTGGGGGTTCGTGCCCGGGGCTCTGGTTCTCCGAGTCGGGTAGGGAGGGGTGGTGTGGTGGGGGTTCGTGCCCGGGCCTCTGGTTCTCCGAGTCGGGTAGGGAGGGGTGGTGTGGTGGGGGTTCGTGCCCGGGGCTCTGGTTCTCCGAGTCGGGTAGGGAGGGGTGGTGTGGTGGGGGTTCGTGCCCGGGCCTCTGGTTCTCCGAGTCGGGTAGGGAGGGGTGGTGTGGTGGGGGTTCGTGCCCGGGGCTCTGGTTCTCCGAGTCGGGTAGGGAGGGGTGGTGTGGTGGGGGTTCGTGCCCGGGGCTCTGGTTCTCCTAGTCGGGTAGGGAGGGGTGGTGTGGTGGGGGTTCGTGCCCGGGGCTCTGGTTCTCCGAGTCGGGTAGGGAGGGGTGGTGTGGTGGGGGTTCGTGCCCGGGGCTCTGGTTCTCTTAGTCGGGTAGGGAGGGGTGGTGTGGTGGGGGTTCGTGCCCGGGGCTCTGGTTCTCCGAGTCGGGTAGGGAGGGGTGGTGTGGTGGGGGTTCGTGCCCGGGGCTCTGGTTCTCTTAGTCGGGTAGGGAGGGGTGGTGTGGTGGGGGTTCGTGCCCGGGGCTCTGGTTCTCCGAGTCGGGTAGGGAGGGGTGGTGTGGTGGGGGTTCGTGCCCGGGGCTCTGGTTCTCTGAGTCGGGTAGGGAGTGGTGGTGTGGTGGGGGTGTGCGGCCGGGGCTCTGGTTCTCTGAGTCGGGTAGGGAGGGGTGGTGTGGTGGGGGTGTGCGGCCGGGGCTCTGGTTCTCTGAGTCGGGTAGGGAGGGGTGGTGTGGTGGGGGTGTGCGGCCGGGGCTCTGGTTCTCTGAGTCGGGTAGGGAGGGGTGGTGTGGTGGGGGTGTGCGTCCGGGGCTCTGGTTCTCCGAGTCGGGTAGGGAGGGGTGGTGTGGTGGGGGTTCGTGCCCGGGGCTCTGGTTCTCCGAGTCGGGTAGGGAGGGGTGGTGTGGTGGGGGTTCGTGCCCGGGCCTCTGGTTCTCCGAGTCGGGTAGGGAGGGGTGGTGTGGTGGGGGTTCGTGCCCGGGCCTCTGGTTCTCCGAGTCGGGTAGGGAGGGGTGGTGTGGTGGGGGTTCGTGCCCGGGCCTCTGGTTCTCCGAGTCGGGTAGGGAGGGGTGGTGTGGTGGGGGTTCGTGCCCGGGCATCTGGTTCTCCGAGTCGGGTAGGGAGGGGTGGTGTGGTGGGGGTTCGTGCCCGGGCCTCTGGTTCTCCGAGTCGGGTAGGGAGGGGTGGTGTGGTGGGGGTTCGTGCCCGGGGCTCTGGTTCTCTGAGTCGGGTAGGGAGGGGTGGTGTGGTGGGGGTGTGTGGCCGGGGCTGCGGTTCTCCGAGTCGGGTGCGGAGATCCTGGGCGGAGGGTCCTCCGCCTGGAAGTCCGGAAGCCCGCCAAAACCTAAGTCGATTAATTTTAGGTTACCAGTTGCGTGGCTCTCTGGAGGCCCGTTGTTGGCTGGGACATTAATGCCCGGGCTTAAGAGTGGGACCCCCGGGTTCGGCTGGAGAACAGGTGCGGGTCCTCCGGAGGATGTGGCCGGGGCTCTGGTTCTCCGAGTCGGGAAGGGAGGGGTGGTGTGGTGGGGGTTCGTGCCCGGGGCTCTGGTTCTCTGAGTCGGGTAGGGAGGGGTGGTGTGGTGGGGGTTCGTGCCCGGGGCTCTGGTTCTCTGAGTCGGGTAAGGAGGGGTGGTGTGGTGGGGGTTCGTGCCCGGGGCTCTGGTTCTCTTAGTCGGGTAGGGAGGGGTGGTGTGGTGGGGGTTCGTGCCCGGGGCTCTGGTTCTCCGAGTCGGGTAGGGAGGGGTGGTGTGGTGGGGGTTCGTGCCCGGGGCTCTGGTTCTCTGAGTCGGGTAAGGAGGGGTGGTGTGGTGGGGGTTCGTGCCCGGGGCTCTGGTTCTCTTAGTCGGGTAGGGAGGGGTGGTGTGGTGGGGGTTCGTGCCCGGGGCTCTGGTTCTCCGAGTCGGGTAGGGTAGGGAGGGGTGGTGTGGTGGGGGTTCGTGCCAGGGGCTCTGGTTCTCCGAGTCGGGTAGGGTAGGGAGGGGTGGTGTGGTGGGGGTTCGTGCCCGGGGCTCTGGTTCTCCGAGTCGGGTAGGGTAGGGAGGGGTGGTGTGGTGGGGGTTCGTGCCAGGGGCTCTGGTTCTCCGAGTCGGGTAGGGTAGGGAGGGGTGGTGTGGTGGGGGTTCGTGCCCGGGGCTCTGGTTCTCCGAGTCGGGTAGGGTAGGGTAGGGAGGGGTGGTGTGGTGGGGGTTCGTGCCCGGGGCTCTGGTTCTCCGAGTCGGGTCGGGTAGGTTAGGGAGGGGTGGTGTGGTGGGGGTTCGTGCCCGGGGCTCTGGTTCTCCGAGTCGGGTCGGGTAGGGTAGGGAGGGGTGGTGTGGTGGGGGTTCGTGCCCGGGGCTCTGGTTGTCCGAGTCGGGTAGGGAGGGGTGGTGTGGTGGGGGTTCGTGCCAGGGGCTCTGGTTCTCCGAGTCGGGTAGGGAGGGGTGGTGTGGTGGGGGTTCGTGCCAGGGGCTCTGGTTCTCCGAGTCGGGTAGGGAGGGGTGGTGTGGTGGGGGTTCGTGCCAGGGGCTCTGGTTCTCCGAGTCGGGTAGGGAGGGGTGGTGTGGTGGGGGTTCGTGTCAGGGCCCCTGGCTCTGGTTCTCTGAGTCGGGTAGGGAGGGGTGGTATGGTGGGGGTGTGCGTCCGGGGCTCTGGTTCTCCGAGTCGGGTAGGGAGGGGTGGTATGGTGGGGGTGTGCGTCCGGGGCTCTGGTTCTCTGAGTCGGGTAGGGAGGGGTGGTATGGTGGGGGTTCGTGCCCGGGGCTCTGGTTCTCCGAGTCGGCTAGGTGGGTGTCCAGGCCGGGTGTCCTGGAGCTGTCTGTGGGTGGTGTGTAGGTTTTAGCGTTGGGGTTTCGGAGCTAATAACTCGGGAGTCAAGCCGAGTCGGGGCTCCATACTCTGGGGTCTCGGGGGGCCCGCGGGTACCTCCCCACGCCCGGAGTTTGGAGCTCCAACTCGGCTCGGTTTTCGAGATACACCCGGTCAAAGTCCCATCCTTGACCGGGCATAACTCCAAGGCCAAGCCGAGTCGGGGCTCCATACTCTGGGGTCTCGGGGGGCCCTCGGGTACCTCCCCACGCCCGGAGTTTGGAGCTCCAAGTCGGCTCGGTTTCCGAGATACGGCCGCTCGAAGCTGGACAGGAAGTGGCCGTATCTCGGAACCCGAAGGTCCCAGGAGCCGGGGACGGCGGGGTTCGAAGGGGCCCCCGGGGAGCTCTCCCAGCCCGGAGTTTGGAGCTCCGACTCGGCTCCGTTTCCGAGATACGGCCGCTCGAAGCTGGACCGGAAGTGGCCGTATCTCGGGATCCGAAGGTCCCAGGAGCCGGGGACGGCGGGATCAGAAGGGGCCCCGAGGCAGCTCTCCCGGCCCGGAGTTTGGAGCTCCGACTCGGCCCCGCTCCCGAGATACGCCCGGTTACGCGCGAGAGACTTTCGGACAAAGCTGCCCGTATCTCGGAAAGGACGGGTCCCAGCGGCTCGTCCTTCGGGGTGGCGAGGGGTCCCTCGGGGCCCTCTCGGACCCCGGAGTCCCGAGCCTCTGGGACCCTTCCTTCCGAAGCGCACCCTTTCCCTTCGGGCCCCGTATCTCGGCCCGCGGGGGCGCTAGAAGCTCGGGCCGGGGCTCGTCGGGGAGGGCCCCCGGAGCCCCTCCTTCGACCCGAGTTTGGTGCCTCTAGGCGGCTCGGTCGCGGAGTTACAGCCGTTCGAAGTTCGGAGCCTAGGGGAAGACCGAGTCCAAAAATCCGAACGGAGTCGGACCTCCGACCGCTCTCGGCCAAGCCGGGGAAGGCTCACCCGTTCCCGTCCGCGGTCAGATTCGGCCCCCGCGACCCCCGGAGGTCGACCAGGGGAAATCGTTTCTCCGTTTTTCGCTTATATCTCCGGAAGGGAAAGGCGAAAAATTCCCAAACTCGGGCCGCGCGTAGCGCTCGGCGGGACGGGTCGAACGAGACCGGCCCCGCCCCGGAAGTCCTCGGGGTTCCCGAGTTACAGCCGGTCGAAGTCGAAACTTTAACCGGCCGTATCTCGGAGACACGCCGGCGAAACCGTCTGTAATTCGGGTCGATCGTGGTGCCTGAGGAGGCCTTTCGAACGAGCCCACCCCCGCCCCGATCCTCGCGGGACAACGGGAGTTACGGCCGTTCAAAATCGGGGGTCCCGCCGAGTAGCGATCCGCGAGGGGGCGTCCCGGAGCCCCGCGACGGTCGGGTTCGGGCAAGGGCCAGGAGGGGTCCTTCCACCCCGAGTTTGAGCGCGCTGGGTCTTTCCGTTCGCGAGATACGAGCGTTTTTCCGTCCTGGCCAATGGCGGCCGGCGGCGGCCATTTTAGCTCGCGGCCGGGGGAAAATCGCTTATAACTCGGCCGAAACGCGACGAAAACGCGCGAAATTCATACCGTGCACAGTACGTCTCGAGACGGTTCGAACGAGACCACCCACGGCCGGATCCGTGGAGATTCGGGTTTTTCGACTTTTCTCACCATGACTGAAACAACCAGGCCCTCAGCGCTGGTATGCCCAAGCCGGGGAGAGCTCTCCATTCCCGGCCAAAAGCGGATTCTCCCGCGGTGCTGGATCCCTCCCCCGTGCCCGGGGGGCCCGACGAGGTGAGGTGGGGGGGGCGGCCGTGGAGCCGTCCCCCCCCACCGCAGGCCACCTTCTCTGGGCTCGGGATTCAGATTCAGGCCACCGGAACCCTGAGCTCGGACGAGTTCCAGACCCCGTCTGGAGGTCCGAGCGCCTGGGGGTGGGTGTGCGTGCGACGGCTAGGCTTCTGGGGTCCCTGCCAAACACGCACACGTCCTCCACCCTCCGGGCAGGGGCTCCCTCCCTGCCAGCCTGGGTCCACCCCGGTGGGCCGAGGCGGCCGGGGGGAGCCTCTCCTGGAGGTCCGGTATGGGAAGTAGAATACACAAATACCCACCATCAAGGTGATGGGGAGGGGAAGGACACGGGCGACCGTGGACCGACCCTCTCTTCTGCCCGCGGCGAGGCCCGCTCAGATTCCCACTGGGCGGGCTGGGAACTCGCTTTCCACCGCGATGGAGCTCTGGAGGTGGGAAGCTCCAGGGTGTCCTTGGCAGGTACCCCAGGCCGACCGGGGTGAGCCCCGGCTGGGCAGAGGAGGCGGATGGACGGGGTGGTTCTCCAGAGCGATCCCCCACCCCCGAAATCCAAACACGCCTGGGAGCTCCATGCTCTCAGACCTCCTTGGCCAGCCCAGGGAGGGTGCCTCGTCCTGGGCACGGCCAGATCGCGGGTGGGCCTCTCCGGAGGGCGGTCGCGAGCAAAGACGGACTCAAAACGTGCCGTCGGGCTTTTGTCAAGAGGGTCGGAAAACACGGACCAAACACGCCTGGGGAGCTCCATGCTCTCAGACCTCCCTGGCCAGCCCGGGGAGGGTGCCTCGTCCTGGGCACGGTCAGATCGCGGGTGGGCCTCTCCGGAGGGCGGTCGCGAGCAAAGACGGACTCAAAACGAGCCGTCGGGCTTTTGTCAAGAGGGTTGGAAAACACGGACCAGACAAACAGTGGCGCTCAAGGCACTGACCCAAGCCCAGGGGAGGCCACGCTGGTCGGTCAGACAAAGGTGGATGTCCCCTCTGGAGGAGAGGGAACCGGTGCTGGCGATCAAGGCAGTCACCCAAGCCCAAGGGAGGCCACGCTGGTCGGTCAGACAAAGGTGGATGTCCCCTCTGGAGGAGAGGGAACCGGTGCTGGCGGTCAAGGCAGTCACCCAAGCCCAGAAGAGGCTACGAAAGTCGGTCAGACAAAGGTGGATGTCCCCTCTGGAGGAGAGGGAACCGGTGCTGGCGGTCAAGGCAGTCACCCAAGCCCAGAAGAGGCTACGAAAGTCGGTCAGACAAAGGTGGATGTCCCCTCTGGAGGAGAGGGAACCGGTGCTGGCGGTCAAGGCAGTCACCCAAGCCCAGAAGAGGCTACGAAAGTCGGTCAGACAAAGGTGGATGTCCCCTCTGGAGGAGAGGGAACCGGTGCTGGCGGTCACCCAAGCCCAGGAGAGGCCACGCTAGTCGGTCAGGCAAAGGTGGATGGGCCCTCTGGAGGACCAAGGCAGTGAAATAAACCAAGTCCCAAAATCCAAACACGCCTGGGAGCTCCATGCTATCAGACCTCCCTGGCCAGCCCAGGGAGGGTGCCTCGTCCTGGGCACGGCCAGATCGCGGGTGGGCCTCTCCGGAGGGCGGTCGCGAGCAAAGACGGACTCAAAACGTGCCGTCGGGCTTTTGTCAAGAGGGTTGGAAAACACGGACCAAACACGCCTGGGGAGCTCCATGCTATCAGACCTCCCTGGCCAGCCCAGGGAGGGTGCCTCGTCCTGGGCACGGCCAGATCGCGGGTGGGCCTCTCCGGAGGGCGGTCGCGAGCAAAGACGGACTCAAAACGAGCCGTCGGGCTTTTGTCAGGAGGGTTGGAAAACACGGACCAGACAAACAGTGGCGCTCAAGGCACTGAACCAAGCCCAGGAGAGGCCACGCTGGTCGGTCAGACAAAGGTGGATCTCCCCTCTGGAGGAGAGGGAACCGGTGCTGGCGGTCAAGGCAGTCACCCAAGCCCAGAAGAGGCTACGAAAGTCGGTCAGACAAAGGTGGATGTCCCCTCTGGAGGAGAGGGAACCGGTGCTGGCGATCAAGGCAGTCACCCAAGCCCAGAAGAGGCCACGCTGGTCGGTCAGACAAAGGTGGATGTCCCCTCTGGAGGAGAGGGAACCGGTGCTGTCGGTCAAGGCAGTCACCCAAGCCCAGAAGAGGCTACGAAAGTCGGTCAGACAAAGGTGGATGTCCCCTCTGGATGAGAGGGAGCCGGTGCTGGCGGTCACCTAAGCCCAGGAGAGGCCACGCTAGTCGGTCAGGCAAAGGTGGATGGGCCCTCTGGAGGACCAAGGCAGTGAAAGAAACCAAGTCCCAAAATCCAAACACGCCTGGGAGCTCCATGCTATCAGACCTCCCTGGCCAGCCCAGGGAGGGTGCCTCGTCCTGGGCACGGTCAGATCGCGGGTGGGCCTCTCCGGAGGGCGGTCGCGAGCAAAGACGGACTCAAAACGTGCCGTCGGGCTTTTGTCAAGAGGGTTGGAAAACACGGACCAAACACGCCTGGGGAGCTCCATGCTCTCAGACCTCCCTGGCCAGCCCGGGGAGGGTGCCTCGTCCTGGGCACGGTCAGATCGCGGGTGGGCCTCTCCGGAGGGCGGTCGCGAGCAAAGACGGACTCAAAACGAGCCGTCGGGCTTTTGTCAGGAGGGTTGGAAAACACGGACCAGACAAACAGTGGCGCTCAAGGCACTGACCCAAGCCCAGGGGAGGCCACGCTGGTCGGTCAGACAAAGGTGGATGTCCCCTCTGGAGGAGAGGGAACCGGTGCTGGCGATCAAGGCAGTCACCCAAGCCCAGAAGAGGCCACGCTGGTCGGTCAGACAAAGGTGGATGTCCCCTCTGGAGGAGAGGGAACCGGTGCTGGCGGTCAAGGCAGTCACCCAAGCCCAGAAGAGGCTACGCAAGTCGGTCAGACAAAGGTGGATCTCCCCTCTGGAGGAGAGGGAACCGGTGCTGGCGGTCAAGGCAGTCACCCAAGCCCAGAAGAGGCTACGCAAGTCGGTCAGACAAAGTGTGTTTGTCCCCTCTGGAGGAGAGGGAACCGGTGCTGGCGGTCACCCAAGCCCAGAACAGGCCACGCTAGTCGGTCAGGTAAAGGTGGATGGGCCCTCTGGAGGACCCAAGGCGGTGAAAGAAACTAAGTCACAAAATCCAAACATGCCTGGGGAGCTCCATGCTCACAGACCTCCCTGGCCAGCCCAGGGAGGGTGCCTCGTCCTGGGCACGGCCAGATCGCGGGTGGGCCTCTCCGGAGGGCGGTCGCGAGCAAAGACGGACTCAAAACGAGCCGTCGGGCTTTTGTCAGGAGGGTTGGAAAACACGGACCAGACAAACAGCGGCACTCAAGGCACTGACCCAAGCCCAGGAGAGGCCACGCTGGTCAGTCAGACAAAGGTTGGATGTCCCCTCTGGAGGAGAGGGAACCGGTGCTGGCGGTCACCCAAGCCCAGAAGAGGCTACGAAAGTCGGTCAGACAAAGGTGGATGTCCCCTCTGGAGGAGAGGGAACCGGTGCTGGCGATCAAGGCAGTCACCCAAGCCCAGAAGAGGCCACGCTGGTCGGTCAGACAAAGGTGGATGTCCCCTCTGGAGGAGAGGGAACCGGTGCTGTCGGTCAAGGCAGTCACCCAAGCCCAGAAGAGGCTACGAAAGTCGGTCAGACAAAGGTGGATGTCCCCTCTGGATGAGAGGGAGCCGGTGCTGGCGGTCACCTAAGCCCAGGAGAGGCCACGCTAGTCGGTCAGGCAAAGGTGGATGGGCCCTCTGGAGGACCAAGGCAGTGAAAGAAACCAAGTCCCAAAATCCAAACACGCCTGGGAGCTCCATGCTATCAGACCTCCCTGGCCAGCCCAGGGAGGGTGCCTCGTCCTGGGCACGGTCAGATCGCGGGTGGGCCTCTCCGGAGGGCGGTCGCGAGCAAAGACGGACTCAAAACGCGCCGTCGGGCTTTTGTCAAGAGGGTTGGAAAACACGGACCAAACACGCCTGGGGAGCTCCATGCTCTCAGACCTCCCTGGCCAGCCCGGGGAGGGTGCCTCGTCCTGGGCACGGTCAGATCGCGGGTGGGCCTCTCCGGAGGGCGGTCGCGAGCAAAGACGGACTCAAAACGAGCCGTCGGGCTTTTGTCAGGAGGGTTGGAAAACACGGACCAGACAAACAGTGGCGCTCAAAGGCACTGACCCAAGCCCAGGGGAGGCCACGCTGGTCGGTCAGACAAAGGTGGATGTCCCCTCTGGAGGAGAGGGAACCGGTGCTGGCGATCAAGGCAGTCACCCAAGCCCAGAAGAGGCCACGCTGGTCGGTCAGACAAAGGTGGATGTCCCCTCTGGAGGAGAGGGAACCGGTGCTGGCGGTCAAGGCAGTCACCCAAGCCCAGAAGAGGCCACGCAAGTCGGTCAGACAAAGGTGGATGTCCCCTCTGGAGGAGAGGGAACCGGTGCTGGCGGTCAAGGCAGTCACCCAAGCCCAGAAGAGGCTACGCAAGTCGGTCAGACAAAGGTGGATGTCCCCTCTGGAGGAGAGGGAACCGGTGCTGGCGGTCAAGGCAGTCACCCAAGCCCAGAAGAGGCTACGCAAGTCGGTCAGACAAAGGTGGATGTCCCCTCTGGAGGAGAGGGAACCGGTGCTGGCGGTCAAGGCAGTCACCCAAGCCCAGAAGAGGCTACGCAAGTCGGTCAGACAAAGGTGGATGTCCCCTCTGGAGGAGAGGGAACCGGTGCTGGCGGTCACCCAAGCCCAGAAGAGGCCACGCTAGTCGGTCAGGTAAAGGTGGATGGGCCCTCTGGAGGACCCAAGGCGGTGAAAGAAACTAAGTCGCAAAATCCAAACATGCCTGGGGAGCTCCATGCTCACAGACCTCCCTGGCCAGCCCGGGGAGGGTGCCTCGTCCTGGGCACGGTCAGATCGCGGGTGGGCCTCTCCGGAGGGCGGTCGCGAGCAAAGACGGACTCAAAACGAGCCGTCAGGCTTTTGTCAGGAGGGTTGGAAAACACGGACCATGCAAAACAGTGGCGCTCAAGGCACTGACCCAAGCCCAGGAGAGGCCACGCTGGTCGGTCAGACAAAGGTGGATGTCACCTCTGGAGGAGAGGGAACCGGTGCTGGCGGTCACCCATGCCCAGAAGAGGCTACGCTGGTCGGTCAGACAAGGTTGGACGTCCCCTCTGGAGGAGAGGGAACCGGTGCTGGCGGTCAAGGCAGTCACCCAAGCCCAGAAGAGGCTACGCAAGTCGGTCAGACAAAGTGTGTTTGTCCCCTCTGGAGGAGAGGGAACCGGTGCTGGCGGTCACCCAAGCCCAGAACAGGCCACGCTAGTCGGTCAGGTAAAGGTGGATGGGCCCTCTGGAGGACCCAAGGCGGTGAAAGAAACTAAGTCACAAAATTCAAACATGCCTGGTGAGCTCCATGCTCACAGACCTCCCTGGCCAGCCCGGGGAGGGTGCCTCGTCCTGGGCACGGTCAGATCGCGGGTGGGCCTCTCCGGAGGGCGGTCGCGAGCAAAGACGGACTCAAAACGAGCCGTCGGGCTTTTGTCAGGAGGGTTGGAAAACACGGACCAGACAAACAGTGGCACTCAAGGCACTGACCCAAGCCCAGGAGAGGCCACGCTGGTCAGTCAGACAAAGGTTGGATGTCCCCTCTGGAGGAGAGGGAACCGGTGCTGGCGGTCACCCAAGCCCAGAAGAGGCTACGCAAGTCGGTCAGACAAAGGTGGATGTCCCCTCTGGAGGAGAGGGAACCGGTGCTGGCGGTCACCCAAGCCCAGAAGAGGCTACGCAAGTCGGTCAGACAAAGGTGGATGTCCCCTCTGGAGGAGAGGGAACCGGTGCTGGCGGTCACCCAAGCCCAGAACAGGTCAGGCCCTCCCCACCCCACGGGGAGGATCGGGGCACGAATCAAAGCTCAAGAAGCCCCCGGAGGTGAACCCTCCGTAAAAACAAAAAAGGGACAAAGTCAAACACAAAGGGCTCCATGCTATCAGAGCTCCCTGGCCAGCCCAGGGAGGGTGCCTCGGTTCCGGGCACGGTCGGTATCGGAGGGCGGTGGCGATGCATAAAAA
The DNA here is from genome assembly GCA_039654105.1 of Coreius guichenoti. NCBI lineage: Eukaryota > Metazoa > Chordata > Actinopteri > Cypriniformes > Gobionidae > Coreius > Coreius guichenoti. Next base: position 111,012 of record JBAPCB010000089.1, read on the forward strand.
AAGACGGACTCGAAACGGGCCGTCCGGGTCTTGTCGAGGCGGGTACGACAACCCCCGAAGTCGTAACACGGACAAAAAAGGGTCGAGGCCCGGCGGATGCGCACCCCCGCCGCCGGGCCCTTCTGCGGGGTGCGGTTTGTTATTTTCATCGGGTCGAACGGAACTTGAGACGCGCCAGGGGCAGGCCATTGCCCGGTTCGACGAGAACCGCTATGGGCAAAGTGTACCTCCCCGCTCAGCGCATCGAATATCAGACGCCGCCCCGGCCCTCCGGGGACACCGGGGCGAGCGCCGACCGCGGGAGACTCAGACGGTCCGTCAGAAACGAAGGTTCGGAGCTGCGTCGGCGCGCGCGGCGGAGGGAGGCTCAGACGCCGGGGGGCTCTGCTGGTCGCAACCCCCCGGCGGAGAGCGGACCCTCTGCCCCGCGCTCTCGCAAAGAAAAGCACCCTTTCCCGGTTACGGCCTCGACCCAGAGGCCAACCCCCTCTCTCTCTCTCTCGCCCCCACCGGAGGAGGGTTCCGCACGCGCCCTATGAGCGGCCGCGCCGTCTCTCGCCCTCGGGCGTGAGCGGAGCGAGACCCGTGTGTAGGAAGCCAGCGCGTCGTGGTTCTCCGTCCCCGGGGTGGGGCTGCCCGGTCGATCCCTGCCCGGTTGTCGCACACATACGTATATGCTTGTCGCAAAGACAGAAATCGAATGGCGATCTCATCCAAGGAAGGCATGCAAAGACGGTGGCGGAATCTCCCCGCGGGGAGGACAAGGGCGAAAATAAATAAATCAAAAACGGCAAAGTCAAACACAAAGGGCTCCATGCTATCAGAGCTCCCTGGCCAGCCCAGGGAGGGTGCCTCGGTTCCGGGCACGGTCGGTATCGGAGGGCGGTGGCGATGCAAAAAAGAGACGGACTCGAAACGGGCCGTCCGGGTCTTGTCGAGGCGGGTACGACAACCCCCGAAGTTGTAACACGGACAAAAAAGGGTCGAGGCCCGGCGGATGCGCACCCCCGCCGCCGGGCCCTTCTGCGGGGTGCGGTTTGTTATTTTCATCGGGTCGAACGGAACTTGAGACGCGCCAGGGGCAGGCCATTGCCCGGTTCGACGAGAACCGCTATGGGCAAAGTGTACCTCCCCGCTCAGCGCATCGAATATCAGACGCCGCCCCGGCCCTCCGGGGACACCGGGGCGAGCGCCGACCGAGGGAGACTCAGACGGTCCGTCAGAAACGAAGGTTCGGAGCTGCGTCGGCGCGTGCGGCGGAGGGAGGCTCAGACGCCGGGGGGCTCTGCTGGTCGCAACCCCCCGGCGGAGAGCGGACCCTCTGCCCCGCGCCCTCGCAAAGAAAAGCACCCTTTCCCGGTTACGGCCTCGACCCAGAGGCCAACCCTCTCTCTCTCTCGCCCCACCGGAGGAGGGTTCCGCACGCGCCCTATGAGCGGCCGCGCCGTCTCTCGCCCTCGGGCGTGAGCGGAGCGAGACCCGTGTGTAG
>JBAPCB010000089.1:122500-140000 GCA_039654105.1 Coreius guichenoti
GTGCCCGGGGCTCTGGTTCTCTTAGTCGGGTAGGGAGGGGTGGTGTGGTGGGGGTTCGTGCCCGGGGCTCTGGTTCTCCGAGTCGGGTAGGGAGGGGTGGTGTGGTGGGGGTTCGTGCCCGGGGCTCTGGTTCTCTTAGTCGGGTAGGGAGGGGTGGTGTGGTGGGGGTTCGTGCCCGGGGCTCTGGTTCTCCGAGTCGGGTAGGGAGGGGTGGTGTGGTGGGGGTTCGTGCCCGGGGCTCTGGTTCTCTGAGTCGGGTAGGGAGGGGTGGTATGGTGGGGGTGTGCGTCCGGGGCTCTGGTTCTCTGAGTCGGGTAGGGAGGGGTGGTATGGTGGGGGTGTGCGTCCGGGGCTCTGGTTCTCTGAGTCGGGTAGGGAGGGGTGGTGTGGTGGGGGTGTGCGTCCGGGGCTCTGGTTCTCTGAGTCGGGTAGGGAGTGGTGGTGTGGTGGGGGTGTGCGGCCGGGGCTCTGGTTCTCTGAGTCGGGTAGGGAGGGGTGGTGTGGTGGGGGTGTGCGTCCGGGGCTCTGGTTCTCTGAGTCGGGTAGGGAGTGGTGGTGTGGTGGGGGTGTGCGGCCGGGGCTCTGGTTCTCTTAGTCGGGTAGGGAGGGGTGGTGTGGTGGGGGTTCGTGCCCGGGCCTCTGGTTCTCTGAGTCGGGTAGGGAGTGGTGGTGTGGTGGGGGTGTGCGTCCGGGGCTCTGGTTCTCCGAGTCGGGTAGGGAGTGGTGGTATGGTGGGGGTTCGTGCCCGGGGCTCTGGTTCTCCGAGGCGGGTGCGGAGAGCCGGGGCGGAGGGTCCTCCGCCTGGAAGTCCGGAAGCCCGCCAAAACCTAAGTCGATTAATTTTAGGTTACCAGTTGCGTGGCTCTCTGGAGGCCCGGGTTCGGCTGGGACATTAATGCCCGGGCTTAAGAGTGGGACCCCCGGGTTCGGCTGGAGAACAGGTGCGGGTCCTCCGGAGGATGTGGCCGGGGCTCTGGTTCTCTGAGTCGGGTAGGGAGGGGTGGTGTGGTGGGGGTGCGTGTCCGGGGCTCTGGTTCTCCGAGTCGGGTAGGGAGGGGTGGTATGGTGGGGGTTCGTGCCCGGGGCTCTGGTTCTCCGAGTCGGGTAGGGAGGGGTGGTATGGTGGGGGTTCGTGCCCGGGGCTCTGGTTCTCTGAGTCGGGTAGGGAGTGGTGGTGTGGTGGGGGTGTGCGGCCGGGGCTCTGGTTCTCTGAGTCGGGTAGGGAGGGGTGGTGTGGTGGGGGTGTGCGGCCGGGGCTCTGGTTCTCTGAGTCGGGTAGGGAGGGGTGGCTAGGTGGGTGTCCAGGCCGGGTGTCCTGGAGCTGTCTGTGGGTGGTGTGTAGGTTTTAGTGGTGGGGTGTGGAGCTACCACACCACACCCTCCCCCCCCCCCCGGGGCTCCATACTCTGGGGTCACGGGGGTCCCACGGGTACCACGCCCGGAGTTTGGAGCTCCAAGTCGTCTCGGTTTCCGAGACACACCCGGTCAAAGTCCCATCCTTGACCGGGCATAACTCCAAGGCCAAGCCGAGTCGGGGCTCCATACTCTGGGGTCGCGGGGGGCCCGCGGGTACCTCCCCACGCCCGGAGTTTGGAGCTCCAAGTCGGCTCGGTTTCCGAGATACACCCGGTCAAAGTCCCATGCTTGACCGGGCATAACTCCAAGGCCAAGCCGAGTCGGGGCTCCATACTCTGGGGTCGAGGGGGGCCCGCGGGTACCTCCCCACGCCCGGAGTTTGGAGCTCCAAGTCGGCTCGGTTTCCGAGATACGGCCGCTCGAAGCTGGACCGGAAGTGGCCGTATCTCGGAACCCGAAGGTCCCAGGAGCCGGGGACGGCGGGGTCAGAAGGGGCCCCGAGGGAGCTCTCCATGCCCGGAGTTTGGAGCTCCGACTCGGCCCCGCTCCCGAGATACGCCCGGTTACGCGCGAGAGACTTTCGGACAAAGCTGCCCGTATCTCGGAAAGGACGAGTCCCAGCGGCTCGTCCTTCGGGGTGGCGAGGGGTCCCTCGGGGCCCTCTCGGACCCCGGAGTCCCGAGCCTCTGGGACCCTTCCTTCCGAAGCGCACCCTTTCCCTTCGGGCCCCGTATCTCGGCCCGCGGGGGTGCTAGAAGCTCGGGCCGGGGCGCGTCGGGGAGGGCCCCAGGAGCCCCTCCTTCGACCCGAGTTTGGTGCCTCTAGGCGTCTCGGTCGCGGAGTTACAGCCGTTCGAAGTTCGGGAGCCTACGGTAAGACAGAGTCCAAAAATCCGAACGGAGTCCGACTTCCAGCCCCCTCCGCCGCTCTCGGCCAAGCCGGGGAAGGCTCACCCGTTCCCGGCCGCGGTCAGATTCGGCCCCCGCGACCCCGGAGGTCGACCCGGGTGAAGAATTTTTCCGTCTTTCGCTTATATCTCCGGAAGGGAAAGGCGAAAAATTCCCAAACTCGGGCCGCGCGTAGCGCTCGGCGGGACGGGTCGAACGAGACCGGCCTCGCCCCGGAAGACCTCGGGGGTCCCGAGCTACAGCCGGTCAAAGTCGAAACGTCCAACCGGGCGTAACTCCAAAGTCAAGCCGAGTCGGGGCTCCATACTCTGGGGTCGAGGGGGGCCTGCGGGTACCTCCCCACGCCCGGAGTTTGGAGCTCCAAGTCGGCTCGGTTTCCGAGATACGGCCGCTCGAAGCTGGACCGGAAGTGGCCGTATCTCGGAACCCGAAGGTCCCAGGAGCCGGGGGCGGCGGGGTCAGAAGGGGCCCCGAGGGAGCTCTCCATGCCCGGAGTTTGGAGCTCCGAGTCGGCCCCGCTCCCGAGATACGCCCGGTTACGCGAGAGAGACTTTCGGACAAAGCTGCCCGTATCTCGGAAAGGACGGGTCCCAGCGGCTCGTCCTTCGGGGTGGCGAGGGGTCCCTCGGGGCCCTCTCGGACCCCGGAGTCCCGAGCCTCTGGGACCCTTCCTTCCGAAGCGCACCCTTTCCCTTCGGGCCCCGTATCTCGGCCCGCGGGGGCGCTAGAAGCTCGGGCCGGGGCTCGTCGGGGAGGGCCCCCGGAGCCCCTCCTTCGACCCGAGTTTGGTGCCTCTAGGCGGCTCGGTCGCGGAGTTACAGCCGTTCGAAGTTCGGGGAGCCTACGGAAGACAGAGTCCAAAAATCCGAACAGAGTCCGACTTCCAGCCCCCTCCGCTGGGGGTGTGCGGCCGGGGCTCTGGTTCTCCGAGTCGGGTAGGGAGGGGTGGTGTGGTGGGGGTTCGTGCCCGGGGCTCTGGTTCTCCGAGTCGGGTAGGGAGGGGTGGTGTGGTGGGGGTTCGTGCCCGGGGCTCTGGTTCTCCGAGTCGGGTAGGGAGGGGTGGTGTGGTGGGGGTTCGTGCCCGGGGCTCTGGTTCTCCTAGTCGGGTAGGGAGGGGTGGTGTGGTGGGGGTTCGTGCCCGGGGCTCTGGTTCTCCGAGTCGGGTAAGGAGGGGTGGTGTGGTGGGGGTTCGTGCCCGGGGCTCTGGTTCTCTTAGTCGGGTAGGGAGGGGTGGTGTGGTGGGGGTTCGTGCCCGGGGCTCTGGTTCTCCGAGTCGGGTAGGGAGGGGTGGTGTGGTGGGGGTTCGTGCCCGGGGCTCTGGTTCTCTGAGTCGGGTAGGGAGGGGTGGTATGGTGGGGGTGTGCGTCCGGGGCTCTGGTTCTCCTAGTCGGGTAGGGAGGGGTGGTGTGGTGGGGGTTCGTGCCCGGGGCTCTGGTTCTCCGAGTCGGGTAGGGAGGGGTGGTGTGGTGGGGGTTCGTGCCCGGGGCTCTGGTTCTCTTAGTCGGGTAGGGAGGGGTGGTGTGGTGGGGGTTCGTGCCCGGGGCTCTGGTTCTCCGAGTCGGGTAGGGAGGGGTGGTGTGGTGGGGGTTCGTGCCCGGGGCTCTGGTTCTCTGAGTCGGGTAGGGAGTGGTGGTGTGGTGGGGGTGTGCGGCCGGGGCTCTGGTTCTCTGAGTCGGGTAGGGAGGGGTGGTGTGGTGGGGGTGTGCGGCCGGGGCTCTGGTTCTCTGAGTCGGGTAGGGAGGGGTGGTGTGGTGGGGGTGTGCGTCCGGGGCTCTGGTTCTCCGAGTCGGGTAGGGAGGGGTGGTGTGGTGGGGGTGTGCGTCCGGGGCTCTGGTTCTCCGAGTCGGGTAGGGAGTGGTGGTGTGGTGGGGGTGTGCGGCCGGGGCTCTGGTTCTCTGAGTCGGGTAGGGAGGGGTGGTGTGGTGGTGGTGTGCGGCCGGGGCTCTGGTTCTCCGAGTCGGGTAGGGAGGGGTGGTGTGGTGGGGGTTCGTGCCCGGGGCTCTGGTTCTCTGAGTCGGGAAGGGAGGGGTGGTGTGGTGGGGGTTCGTGCCCGGGGCTCTGGTTCTCCGAGTCGGGTAGGGAGGGGTGGTGTGGTGGGGGTTCGTGCCCGGGGCTCTGGTTCTCCGAGTCGGGCAGGGAGGGGTGGTGTGGTGGGGGTTCGTGCCCGGGCCTCTGGTTCTCCGAGTCGGGTAGGGAGGGGTGGTGTGGTGGGGGTTCGTGCCCGGGGCTCTGGTTCTCCGAGTCGGGTAGGGAGGGGTGGTGTGGTGGGGGTTCGTGCCCGGGCCTCTGGTTCTCCGAGTCGGGTAGGGAGGGGTGGTGTGGTGGGGGTTCGTGCCCGGGGCTCTGGTTCTCCGAGTCGGGTAGGGAGGGGTGGTGTGGTGGGGGTTCGTGCCCGGGGCTCTGGTTCTCCGAGTCGGGTAGGGAGTGGTGGTGTGGTGGGGGTGTGCGGCCGGGGCTCTGGTTCTCCGAGTCGGGTAGGGAGGGGTGGTGTGGTGGTGGTGTGCGGCCGGGGCTCTGGTTCTCCGAGTCGGGTAGGGAGGGGTGGTGTGGTGGGGGTTCGTGCCCGGGGCTCTGGTTCTCTGAGTCGGGAAGGGAGGGGTGGTGTGGTGGGGGTTCGTGCCCGGGGCTCTGGTTCTCCGAGTCGGGTAGGGAGGGGTGGTGTGGTGGGGGTTCGTGCCCGGGGCTCTGGTTCTCCGAGTCGGGTAGGGAGGGGTGGTGTGGTGGGGGTTCGTGCCCGGGCCTCTGGTTCTCCGAGTCGGGTAGGGAGGGGTGGTGTGGTGGGGGTTCGTGCCCGGGGCTCTGGTTCTCCGAGTCGGGTAGGGAGGGGTGGTGTGGTGGGGGTTCGTGCCCGGGCCTCTGGTTCTCCGAGTCGGGTAGGGAGGGGTGGTGTGGTGGGGGTTCGTGCCCGGGGCTCTGGTTCTCCGAGTCGGGTAGGGAGGGGTGGTGTGGTGGGGGTTCGTGCCCGGGGCTCTGGTTCTCCTAGTCGGGTAGGGAGGGGTGGTGTGGTGGGGGTTCGTGCCCGGGGCTCTGGTTCTCCGAGTCGGGTAGGGAGGGGTGGTGTGGTGGGGGTTCGTGCCCGGGGCTCTGGTTCTCTTAGTCGGGTAGGGAGGGGTGGTGTGGTGGGGGTTCGTGCCCGGGGCTCTGGTTCTCCGAGTCGGGTAGGGAGGGGTGGTGTGGTGGGGGTTCGTGCCCGGGGCTCTGGTTCTCTTAGTCGGGTAGGGAGGGGTGGTGTGGTGGGGGTTCGTGCCCGGGGCTCTGGTTCTCCGAGTCGGGTAGGGAGGGGTGGTGTGGTGGGGGTTCGTGCCCGGGGCTCTGGTTCTCTGAGTCGGGTAGGGAGTGGTGGTGTGGTGGGGGTGTGCGGCCGGGGCTCTGGTTCTCTGAGTCGGGTAGGGAGGGGTGGTGTGGTGGGGGTGTGCGGCCGGGGCTCTGGTTCTCTGAGTCGGGTAGGGAGGGGTGGTGTGGTGGGGGTGTGCGGCCGGGGCTCTGGTTCTCTGAGTCGGGTAGGGAGGGGTGGTGTGGTGGGGGTGTGCGTCCGGGGCTCTGGTTCTCCGAGTCGGGTAGGGAGGGGTGGTGTGGTGGGGGTTCGTGCCCGGGGCTCTGGTTCTCCGAGTCGGGTAGGGAGGGGTGGTGTGGTGGGGGTTCGTGCCCGGGCCTCTGGTTCTCCGAGTCGGGTAGGGAGGGGTGGTGTGGTGGGGGTTCGTGCCCGGGCCTCTGGTTCTCCGAGTCGGGTAGGGAGGGGTGGTGTGGTGGGGGTTCGTGCCCGGGCCTCTGGTTCTCCGAGTCGGGTAGGGAGGGGTGGTGTGGTGGGGGTTCGTGCCCGGGCATCTGGTTCTCCGAGTCGGGTAGGGAGGGGTGGTGTGGTGGGGGTTCGTGCCCGGGCCTCTGGTTCTCCGAGTCGGGTAGGGAGGGGTGGTGTGGTGGGGGTTCGTGCCCGGGGCTCTGGTTCTCTGAGTCGGGTAGGGAGGGGTGGTGTGGTGGGGGTGTGTGGCCGGGGCTGCGGTTCTCCGAGTCGGGTGCGGAGATCCTGGGCGGAGGGTCCTCCGCCTGGAAGTCCGGAAGCCCGCCAAAACCTAAGTCGATTAATTTTAGGTTACCAGTTGCGTGGCTCTCTGGAGGCCCGTTGTTGGCTGGGACATTAATGCCCGGGCTTAAGAGTGGGACCCCCGGGTTCGGCTGGAGAACAGGTGCGGGTCCTCCGGAGGATGTGGCCGGGGCTCTGGTTCTCCGAGTCGGGAAGGGAGGGGTGGTGTGGTGGGGGTTCGTGCCCGGGGCTCTGGTTCTCTGAGTCGGGTAGGGAGGGGTGGTGTGGTGGGGGTTCGTGCCCGGGGCTCTGGTTCTCTGAGTCGGGTAAGGAGGGGTGGTGTGGTGGGGGTTCGTGCCCGGGGCTCTGGTTCTCTTAGTCGGGTAGGGAGGGGTGGTGTGGTGGGGGTTCGTGCCCGGGGCTCTGGTTCTCCGAGTCGGGTAGGGAGGGGTGGTGTGGTGGGGGTTCGTGCCCGGGGCTCTGGTTCTCTGAGTCGGGTAAGGAGGGGTGGTGTGGTGGGGGTTCGTGCCCGGGGCTCTGGTTCTCTTAGTCGGGTAGGGAGGGGTGGTGTGGTGGGGGTTCGTGCCCGGGGCTCTGGTTCTCCGAGTCGGGTAGGGTAGGGAGGGGTGGTGTGGTGGGGGTTCGTGCCAGGGGCTCTGGTTCTCCGAGTCGGGTAGGGTAGGGAGGGGTGGTGTGGTGGGGGTTCGTGCCCGGGGCTCTGGTTCTCCGAGTCGGGTAGGGTAGGGAGGGGTGGTGTGGTGGGGGTTCGTGCCAGGGGCTCTGGTTCTCCGAGTCGGGTAGGGTAGGGAGGGGTGGTGTGGTGGGGGTTCGTGCCCGGGGCTCTGGTTCTCCGAGTCGGGTAGGGTAGGGTAGGGAGGGGTGGTGTGGTGGGGGTTCGTGCCCGGGGCTCTGGTTCTCCGAGTCGGGTCGGGTAGGTTAGGGAGGGGTGGTGTGGTGGGGGTTCGTGCCCGGGGCTCTGGTTCTCCGAGTCGGGTCGGGTAGGGTAGGGAGGGGTGGTGTGGTGGGGGTTCGTGCCCGGGGCTCTGGTTGTCCGAGTCGGGTAGGGAGGGGTGGTGTGGTGGGGGTTCGTGCCAGGGGCTCTGGTTCTCCGAGTCGGGTAGGGAGGGGTGGTGTGGTGGGGGTTCGTGCCAGGGGCTCTGGTTCTCCGAGTCGGGTAGGGAGGGGTGGTGTGGTGGGGGTTCGTGCCAGGGGCTCTGGTTCTCCGAGTCGGGTAGGGAGGGGTGGTGTGGTGGGGGTTCGTGTCAGGGCCCCTGGCTCTGGTTCTCTGAGTCGGGTAGGGAGGGGTGGTATGGTGGGGGTGTGCGTCCGGGGCTCTGGTTCTCCGAGTCGGGTAGGGAGGGGTGGTATGGTGGGGGTGTGCGTCCGGGGCTCTGGTTCTCTGAGTCGGGTAGGGAGGGGTGGTATGGTGGGGGTTCGTGCCCGGGGCTCTGGTTCTCCGAGTCGGCTAGGTGGGTGTCCAGGCCGGGTGTCCTGGAGCTGTCTGTGGGTGGTGTGTAGGTTTTAGCGTTGGGGTTTCGGAGCTAATAACTCGGGAGTCAAGCCGAGTCGGGGCTCCATACTCTGGGGTCTCGGGGGGCCCGCGGGTACCTCCCCACGCCCGGAGTTTGGAGCTCCAACTCGGCTCGGTTTTCGAGATACACCCGGTCAAAGTCCCATCCTTGACCGGGCATAACTCCAAGGCCAAGCCGAGTCGGGGCTCCATACTCTGGGGTCTCGGGGGGCCCTCGGGTACCTCCCCACGCCCGGAGTTTGGAGCTCCAAGTCGGCTCGGTTTCCGAGATACGGCCGCTCGAAGCTGGACAGGAAGTGGCCGTATCTCGGAACCCGAAGGTCCCAGGAGCCGGGGACGGCGGGGTTCGAAGGGGCCCCCGGGGAGCTCTCCCAGCCCGGAGTTTGGAGCTCCGACTCGGCTCCGTTTCCGAGATACGGCCGCTCGAAGCTGGACCGGAAGTGGCCGTATCTCGGGATCCGAAGGTCCCAGGAGCCGGGGACGGCGGGATCAGAAGGGGCCCCGAGGCAGCTCTCCCGGCCCGGAGTTTGGAGCTCCGACTCGGCCCCGCTCCCGAGATACGCCCGGTTACGCGCGAGAGACTTTCGGACAAAGCTGCCCGTATCTCGGAAAGGACGGGTCCCAGCGGCTCGTCCTTCGGGGTGGCGAGGGGTCCCTCGGGGCCCTCTCGGACCCCGGAGTCCCGAGCCTCTGGGACCCTTCCTTCCGAAGCGCACCCTTTCCCTTCGGGCCCCGTATCTCGGCCCGCGGGGGCGCTAGAAGCTCGGGCCGGGGCTCGTCGGGGAGGGCCCCCGGAGCCCCTCCTTCGACCCGAGTTTGGTGCCTCTAGGCGGCTCGGTCGCGGAGTTACAGCCGTTCGAAGTTCGGAGCCTAGGGGAAGACCGAGTCCAAAAATCCGAACGGAGTCGGACCTCCGACCGCTCTCGGCCAAGCCGGGGAAGGCTCACCCGTTCCCGTCCGCGGTCAGATTCGGCCCCCGCGACCCCCGGAGGTCGACCAGGGGAAATCGTTTCTCCGTTTTTCGCTTATATCTCCGGAAGGGAAAGGCGAAAAATTCCCAAACTCGGGCCGCGCGTAGCGCTCGGCGGGACGGGTCGAACGAGACCGGCCCCGCCCCGGAAGTCCTCGGGGTTCCCGAGTTACAGCCGGTCGAAGTCGAAACTTTAACCGGCCGTATCTCGGAGACACGCCGGCGAAACCGTCTGTAATTCGGGTCGATCGTGGTGCCTGAGGAGGCCTTTCGAACGAGCCCACCCCCGCCCCGATCCTCGCGGGACAACGGGAGTTACGGCCGTTCAAAATCGGGGGTCCCGCCGAGTAGCGATCCGCGAGGGGGCGTCCCGGAGCCCCGCGACGGTCGGGTTCGGGCAAGGGCCAGGAGGGGTCCTTCCACCCCGAGTTTGAGCGCGCTGGGTCTTTCCGTTCGCGAGATACGAGCGTTTTTCCGTCCTGGCCAATGGCGGCCGGCGGCGGCCATTTTAGCTCGCGGCCGGGGGAAAATCGCTTATAACTCGGCCGAAACGCGACGAAAACGCGCGAAATTCATACCGTGCACAGTACGTCTCGAGACGGTTCGAACGAGACCACCCACGGCCGGATCCGTGGAGATTCGGGTTTTTCGACTTTTCTCACCATGACTGAAACAACCAGGCCCTCAGCGCTGGTATGCCCAAGCCGGGGAGAGCTCTCCATTCCCGGCCAAAAGCGGATTCTCCCGCGGTGCTGGATCCCTCCCCCGTGCCCGGGGGGCCCGACGAGGTGAGGTGGGGGGGGCGGCCGTGGAGCCGTCCCCCCCCACCGCAGGCCACCTTCTCTGGGCTCGGGATTCAGATTCAGGCCACCGGAACCCTGAGCTCGGACGAGTTCCAGACCCCGTCTGGAGGTCCGAGCGCCTGGGGGTGGGTGTGCGTGCGACGGCTAGGCTTCTGGGGTCCCTGCCAAACACGCACACGTCCTCCACCCTCCGGGCAGGGGCTCCCTCCCTGCCAGCCTGGGTCCACCCCGGTGGGCCGAGGCGGCCGGGGGGAGCCTCTCCTGGAGGTCCGGTATGGGAAGTAGAATACACAAATACCCACCATCAAGGTGATGGGGAGGGGAAGGACACGGGCGACCGTGGACCGACCCTCTCTTCTGCCCGCGGCGAGGCCCGCTCAGATTCCCACTGGGCGGGCTGGGAACTCGCTTTCCACCGCGATGGAGCTCTGGAGGTGGGAAGCTCCAGGGTGTCCTTGGCAGGTACCCCAGGCCGACCGGGGTGAGCCCCGGCTGGGCAGAGGAGGCGGATGGACGGGGTGGTTCTCCAGAGCGATCCCCCACCCCCGAAATCCAAACACGCCTGGGAGCTCCATGCTCTCAGACCTCCTTGGCCAGCCCAGGGAGGGTGCCTCGTCCTGGGCACGGCCAGATCGCGGGTGGGCCTCTCCGGAGGGCGGTCGCGAGCAAAGACGGACTCAAAACGTGCCGTCGGGCTTTTGTCAAGAGGGTCGGAAAACACGGACCAAACACGCCTGGGGAGCTCCATGCTCTCAGACCTCCCTGGCCAGCCCGGGGAGGGTGCCTCGTCCTGGGCACGGTCAGATCGCGGGTGGGCCTCTCCGGAGGGCGGTCGCGAGCAAAGACGGACTCAAAACGAGCCGTCGGGCTTTTGTCAAGAGGGTTGGAAAACACGGACCAGACAAACAGTGGCGCTCAAGGCACTGACCCAAGCCCAGGGGAGGCCACGCTGGTCGGTCAGACAAAGGTGGATGTCCCCTCTGGAGGAGAGGGAACCGGTGCTGGCGATCAAGGCAGTCACCCAAGCCCAAGGGAGGCCACGCTGGTCGGTCAGACAAAGGTGGATGTCCCCTCTGGAGGAGAGGGAACCGGTGCTGGCGGTCAAGGCAGTCACCCAAGCCCAGAAGAGGCTACGAAAGTCGGTCAGACAAAGGTGGATGTCCCCTCTGGAGGAGAGGGAACCGGTGCTGGCGGTCAAGGCAGTCACCCAAGCCCAGAAGAGGCTACGAAAGTCGGTCAGACAAAGGTGGATGTCCCCTCTGGAGGAGAGGGAACCGGTGCTGGCGGTCAAGGCAGTCACCCAAGCCCAGAAGAGGCTACGAAAGTCGGTCAGACAAAGGTGGATGTCCCCTCTGGAGGAGAGGGAACCGGTGCTGGCGGTCACCCAAGCCCAGGAGAGGCCACGCTAGTCGGTCAGGCAAAGGTGGATGGGCCCTCTGGAGGACCAAGGCAGTGAAATAAACCAAGTCCCAAAATCCAAACACGCCTGGGAGCTCCATGCTATCAGACCTCCCTGGCCAGCCCAGGGAGGGTGCCTCGTCCTGGGCACGGCCAGATCGCGGGTGGGCCTCTCCGGAGGGCGGTCGCGAGCAAAGACGGACTCAAAACGTGCCGTCGGGCTTTTGTCAAGAGGGTTGGAAAACACGGACCAAACACGCCTGGGGAGCTCCATGCTATCAGACCTCCCTGGCCAGCCCAGGGAGGGTGCCTCGTCCTGGGCACGGCCAGATCGCGGGTGGGCCTCTCCGGAGGGCGGTCGCGAGCAAAGACGGACTCAAAACGAGCCGTCGGGCTTTTGTCAGGAGGGTTGGAAAACACGGACCAGACAAACAGTGGCGCTCAAGGCACTGAACCAAGCCCAGGAGAGGCCACGCTGGTCGGTCAGACAAAGGTGGATCTCCCCTCTGGAGGAGAGGGAACCGGTGCTGGCGGTCAAGGCAGTCACCCAAGCCCAGAAGAGGCTACGAAAGTCGGTCAGACAAAGGTGGATGTCCCCTCTGGAGGAGAGGGAACCGGTGCTGGCGATCAAGGCAGTCACCCAAGCCCAGAAGAGGCCACGCTGGTCGGTCAGACAAAGGTGGATGTCCCCTCTGGAGGAGAGGGAACCGGTGCTGTCGGTCAAGGCAGTCACCCAAGCCCAGAAGAGGCTACGAAAGTCGGTCAGACAAAGGTGGATGTCCCCTCTGGATGAGAGGGAGCCGGTGCTGGCGGTCACCTAAGCCCAGGAGAGGCCACGCTAGTCGGTCAGGCAAAGGTGGATGGGCCCTCTGGAGGACCAAGGCAGTGAAAGAAACCAAGTCCCAAAATCCAAACACGCCTGGGAGCTCCATGCTATCAGACCTCCCTGGCCAGCCCAGGGAGGGTGCCTCGTCCTGGGCACGGTCAGATCGCGGGTGGGCCTCTCCGGAGGGCGGTCGCGAGCAAAGACGGACTCAAAACGTGCCGTCGGGCTTTTGTCAAGAGGGTTGGAAAACACGGACCAAACACGCCTGGGGAGCTCCATGCTCTCAGACCTCCCTGGCCAGCCCGGGGAGGGTGCCTCGTCCTGGGCACGGTCAGATCGCGGGTGGGCCTCTCCGGAGGGCGGTCGCGAGCAAAGACGGACTCAAAACGAGCCGTCGGGCTTTTGTCAGGAGGGTTGGAAAACACGGACCAGACAAACAGTGGCGCTCAAGGCACTGACCCAAGCCCAGGGGAGGCCACGCTGGTCGGTCAGACAAAGGTGGATGTCCCCTCTGGAGGAGAGGGAACCGGTGCTGGCGATCAAGGCAGTCACCCAAGCCCAGAAGAGGCCACGCTGGTCGGTCAGACAAAGGTGGATGTCCCCTCTGGAGGAGAGGGAACCGGTGCTGGCGGTCAAGGCAGTCACCCAAGCCCAGAAGAGGCTACGCAAGTCGGTCAGACAAAGGTGGATCTCCCCTCTGGAGGAGAGGGAACCGGTGCTGGCGGTCAAGGCAGTCACCCAAGCCCAGAAGAGGCTACGCAAGTCGGTCAGACAAAGTGTGTTTGTCCCCTCTGGAGGAGAGGGAACCGGTGCTGGCGGTCACCCAAGCCCAGAACAGGCCACGCTAGTCGGTCAGGTAAAGGTGGATGGGCCCTCTGGAGGACCCAAGGCGGTGAAAGAAACTAAGTCACAAAATCCAAACATGCCTGGGGAGCTCCATGCTCACAGACCTCCCTGGCCAGCCCAGGGAGGGTGCCTCGTCCTGGGCACGGCCAGATCGCGGGTGGGCCTCTCCGGAGGGCGGTCGCGAGCAAAGACGGACTCAAAACGAGCCGTCGGGCTTTTGTCAGGAGGGTTGGAAAACACGGACCAGACAAACAGCGGCACTCAAGGCACTGACCCAAGCCCAGGAGAGGCCACGCTGGTCAGTCAGACAAAGGTTGGATGTCCCCTCTGGAGGAGAGGGAACCGGTGCTGGCGGTCACCCAAGCCCAGAAGAGGCTACGAAAGTCGGTCAGACAAAGGTGGATGTCCCCTCTGGAGGAGAGGGAACCGGTGCTGGCGATCAAGGCAGTCACCCAAGCCCAGAAGAGGCCACGCTGGTCGGTCAGACAAAGGTGGATGTCCCCTCTGGAGGAGAGGGAACCGGTGCTGTCGGTCAAGGCAGTCACCCAAGCCCAGAAGAGGCTACGAAAATCGGTCAGACAAAGGTGGATGTCCCCTCTGGATGAGAGGGAGCCGGTGCTGGCGGTCACCTAAGCCCAGGAGAGGCCACGCTAGTCGGTCAGGCAAAGGTGGATGGGCCCTCTGGAGGACCAAGGCAGTGAAAGAAACCAAGTCCCAAAATCCAAACACGCCTGGGAGCTCCATGCTATCAGACCTCCCTGGCCAGCCCAGGGAGGGTGCCTCGTCCTGGGCACGGTCAGATCGCGGGTGGGCCTCTCCGGAGGGCGGTCGCGAGCAAAGACGGACTCAAAACGCGCCGTCGGGCTTTTGTCAAGAGGGTTGGAAAACACGGACCAAACACGCCTGGGGAGCTCCATGCTCTCAGACCTCCCTGGCCAGCCCGGGGAGGGTGCCTCGTCCTGGGCACGGTCAGATCGCGGGTGGGCCTCTCCGGAGGGCGGTCGCGAGCAAAGACGGACTCAAAACGAGCCGTCGGGCTTTTGTCAGGAGGGTTGGAAAACACGGACCAGACAAACAGTGGCGCTCAAGGCACTGACCCAAGCCCAGGGGAGGCCACGCTGGTCGGTCAGACAAAGGTGGATGTCCCCTCTGGAGGAGAGGGAACCGGTGCTGGCGATCAAGGCAGTCACCCAAGCCCAGAAGAGGCCACGCTGGTCGGTCAGACAAAGGTGGATGTCCCCTCTGGAGGAGAGGGAACCGGTGCTGGCGATCAAGGCAGTCACCCAAGCCCAGAAGAGGCCACGCTGGTCGGTCAGACAAAGGTGGATGTCCCCTCTGGAGGAGAGGGAACCGGTGCTGGCGGTCAAGGCAGTCACCCAAGCCCAGAAGAGGCTACGCAAGTCGGTCAGACAAAGGTGGATGTCCCCTCTGGAGGAGAGGGAACCGGTGCTGGCGGTCAAGGCAGTCACCCAAGCCCAGAAGAGGCTACGCAAGTCGGTCAGACAAAGGTGGATGTCCCCTCTGGAGGAGAGGGAACCGGTGCTGGCGGTCAAGGCAGTCACCCAAGCCCAGAAGAGGCTACGCAAGTCGGTCAGACAAAGGTGGATGTCCCCTCTGGAGGAGAGGGAACCGGTGCTGGCGGTCACCCAAGCCCAGAAGAGGCCACGCTAGTCGGTCAGGTAAAGGTGGATGGGCCCTCTGGAGGACCCAAGGCGGTGAAAGAAACTAAGTCGCAAAATCCAAACATGCCTGGGGAGCTCCATGCTCACAGACCTCCCTGGCCAGCCCGGGGAGGGTGCCTCGTCCTGGGCACGGTCAGATCGCGGGTGGGCCTCTCCGGAGGGCGGTCGCGAGCAAAGACGGACTCAAAACGAGCCGTCAGGCTTTTGTCAGGAGGGTTGGAAAACACGGACCAGGCAAACAGTGGCGCTCAAGGCACTGACCCAAGCCCAGGAGAGGCCACGCTGGTCGGTCAGACAAAGGTGGATGTCACCTCTGGAGGAGAGGGAACCGGTGCTGGCGGTCACCCATGCCCAGAAGAGGCTACGCTGGTCGGTCAGACAAGGTTGGACGTCCCCTCTGGAGGAGAGGGAACCGGTGCTGGCGGTCAAGGCAGTCACCCAAGCCCAGAAGAGGCTACGCAAGTCGGTCAGACAAAGTGTGTTTGTCCCCTCTGGAGGAGAGGGAACCGGTGCTGGCGGTCACCCAAGCCCAGAACAGGCCACGCTAGTCGGTCAGGTAAAGGTGGATGGGCCCTCTGGAGGACCCAAGGCGGTGAAAGAAACTAAGTCACAAAATCCAAACATGCCTGGTGAGCTCCATGCTCACAGACCTCCCTGGCCAGCCCGGGGAGGGTGCCTCGTCCTGGGCACGGTCAGATCGCGGGTGGGCCTCTCCGGAGGGCGGTCGCGAGCAAAGACGGACTCAAAACGAGCCGTCGGGCTTTTGTCAGGAGGGTTGGAAAACACGGACCAGACAAACAGTGGCACTCAAGGCACTGACCCAAGCCCAGGAGAGGCCACGCTGGTCAGTCAGACAAAGGTTGGATGTCCCCTCTGGAGGAGAGGGAACCGGTGCTGGCGGTCACCCAAGCCCAGAAGAGGCTACGCAAGTCGGTCAGACAAAGGTGGATGTCCCCTCTGGAGGAGAGGGAACCGGTGCTGGCGGTCACCCAAGCCCAGAAGAGGCTACGCAAGTCGGTCAGACAAAGGTGGATCTCCCCTCTGGAGGAGAGGGAACCGGTGCTGGCGGTCACCCAAGCCCAGAACAGGTCAGGCCCTCCCCACCCCACGGGGAGGATCGGGGCACGAATCAAAGCTCAAGAAGCCCCCGGAGGTGAACCCTCCGTAAAAACAAAAAAGGGACAAAGTCAAACACAAAGGGCTCCATGCTATCAGAGCTCCCTGGCCAGCCCAGGGAGGGTGCCTCGGTTCCGGGCACGGTCGGTATCGGAGGGCGGTGGCGATGCATAAAAAAAAAGACGGACTCGAAACGGGCCGTCCGGGTCTTGTCGAGGCGGGTACGACAACCCCCGAAGTCGTAACACGGACAAAAAAGGGTCGAGGCCCGGCGGATGCGCACCCCCGCCGCCGGGCCCTTCTGCGGGGTGCGGTTTGTTATTTTCATCGGGTCGAACGGAACTTGAGACGCGCCAGGGGCAGGCCATTGCCCGGTTCGACGAGAACCGCTATGGGCAAAGTGTACCTCCCCGCTCAGCGCATCGAATATCAGACGCCGCCCCGGCCCTCCGGGGACACCGGGGCGAGCGCCGACCGCGGGAGACTCAGACGGTCCGTCAGAAACGAAGGTTCGGAGCTGCGTCGGCGCGCGCGGCGGAGGGAGGCTCAGACGCCGGGGGGCTCTGCTGGTCGCAACCCCCCGGCGGAGAGCGGACCCTCTGCCCCGCGCTCTCGCAAAGAAAAGCACCCTTTCCCGGTTACGGCCTCGACCCAGAGGCCAACCCCCTCTCTCTCTCTCTCGCCCCCACCGGAGGAGGGTTCCGCACGCGCCCTATGAGCGGCCGCGCCGTCTCTCGCCCTCGGGCGTGAGCGGAGCGAGACCCGTGTGTAGGAAGCCAGCGCGTCGTGGTTCTCCGTCCCCGGGGTGGGGCTGCCCGGTCGATCCCTGCCCGGTTGTCGCACACATACGTATATGCTTGTCGCAAAGACAGAAATCGAATGGCGATCTCATCCAAGGAAGGCATGCAAAGACGGTGGCGGAATCTCCCCCCGGGGAGGACAAGGGCGAAAATAAATAAATCAAAAACGGCAAAGTCAAACACAAAGGGCTCCATGCTATCAGAGCTCCCTGGCCAGCCCAGGGAGGGTGCCTCGGTTCCGGGCACGGTCGGTATCGGAGGGCGGTGGCGATGCAAAAAAGAGACGGACTCGAAACGGGCCGTCCGGGTCTTGTCGAGGCGGGTACGACAACCCCCGAAGTCGTAACACGGACAAAAAAAGGGTCGAGGCCCGGCGGATGCGCACCCCCGCCGCCGGGCCCTTCTGCGGGGTGCGGTTTGTTATTTTCATCGGGTCGAACGGAACTTGAGACGCGCCAGGGGCAGGCCATTGCCCGGTTCGACGAGAACCGCTATGGGCAAAGTGTACCTCCCCGCTCAGCGCATCGAATATCAGACGCCGCCCCGGCCCTCCGGGGACACCGGGGCGAGCGCCGACCGCGGGAGACTCAGACGGTCCGTCAGAAACGAAGGTTCGGAGCTGCGTCGGCGCGTGCGGCGGAGGGAGGCTCAGACGCCGGGGGGCTCTGCTGGTCGCAACCCCCCGGCGGAGAGCGGACCCTCTGCCCCGCGCCCTCGCAAAGAAAAGCACCCTTTCCCGGTTACGGCCTCGACCCAGAGGCCAACCCTCTCTCTCTCTCGCCCCACCGGAGGAGGGTTCCGCACGCGCCCTATGAGCGGCCGCGCCGTCTCTCGCCCTCGGGCGTGAGCGGAGCGAGACCCGTGTGTAGGAAGCCAGCGTGTCGCGGTTCTCCGTCCCCGGGGTGGGGCTGCCCGGTCGATCCCTGCCCGGTCGTCGCACACATACGTATATGCTTGTCGCAAAGACAGAAATCGAATGGCGGTCTCATCCAAGGAAGGCATGCAAAGACGGGGGCGAGAATCAAAGCTCAGACGCCCCCGGAGGTGAACCCTCGGTAAAAAAACGGACAAAGTCCGAAAAACCAAACACAAAGGCTCCATGCTTATCAGACCTCCCCGGCCAGCCCGGGGAGGGTGCCTCTGTCCCGGGCACGGTCGGTATCGGTGGGCCCTCTCGGAGGGCGCCGGCGAGCAAAGACGGACTCAAAACGGGCCGTCTCGGTTTTGTCGAGGAGAGGGGCGA
>JBAPCB010000090.1:0-28918 GCA_039654105.1 Coreius guichenoti
CGAGTAATAAACTCAGAATTCTAAAAAAGTCAGAATTGCGAGTCAAACTCAGAATTCTAAAAAAGTCAGAATTGCGAGTCATAAAACTCAGAATTCTAAAAAAAAGTCAGAATTGTGTCAAACTCAGAATCTAAAAAAGTCAGAATTGCGAGTCATAAACTCAGAATTCTAAAAACTCAGAATTGCGATTCATAAACTCAGAATTCTAAAAAGTCAGAATTGTGATTCATAAACTCAGAATTCTAAAAAAAGTCAGAATTGTGTCAAACTCAGAATTCTAAAAAAGTCAGAATTGCGATTCATAAACTCAGAATTCTAAAAAGTCAGAATTGCGAGTAATAAACTCAGAATTCTAAGAAAAGTCAGTATTGTGAGTCAAACTCAGAATTCTAAAAAAAAGTCAGAATTGCGAGTAATAAACTCAGAATTCTAAAAAGTCAGAATTGCGATTCATAAACTCAGAATCTAAAAAAGTCAGAATTGCGATTCATAAACTCAGAATTCTAAAAAAGTCAGAATTGCGAGTCATAAACTCAGATTCTAAAAAAGTCAGAATTGCGAATCATAAACTCAGAATTCGAAAAAAACGTCAGAATTGCGAGTCATAAACTCAGAATTCTAAAAAAGTCAGAATTGCGAGTCATGAACTCAGAATTCTAAAAAAGTCAGAATTGCGAGTCATAAACTCAGAATTCTAAAAAGTCCGAATTGCGAGTCATAAACTCAGAATTCTAAGAAAATTCAGAATTGTGAGTCATAAACTCAGAATTCGAAAAAATTCAGAATTGTGAGTCATAAACTCAGAATTCTAAAAAGTCAGAATTGCGAGTCATAACTCAGAATTCGAAAACGTCAGAATTGCGAGTCAAACTCAGAATTCAAAAAAATTCAGAATTGTGAGTCATAAACTCAGAATTCTAAAAATTCAGAATTGTGAGTCAAACTCAGAATTCTAAAAAGTCAGAATTGCGATTCATAAACTAAGAGTTCAAAAAAAATTCAAAATTGCGATTCATAAACTCAGAATTCTAATAAAAAGTCAGAATTGTGAGTCATAAACTCAGAATTCTAATAAAAAGTCAGAATTGTGAGTCATAAACTCAGGATTCTAAAAATTCAAAATTGCGATTCATAAACTCAGAATTCTAATAAAAAGTCAGAATTGTGAGTCATAAACTCAGAATTCTAATAAAAAGTCAGATTGTGAGTCATAAACTCAGAATTCTAATAAAAAGTCAGAATTGTGAGTCATAAACTCAGGATTCTAAAATTCAAAATTGCGATTCATAACTCAGAATTCTAATAAAAAGTCAGAATTGTGAGTCATAAACTCAGAATTCTAATAAAAAGTCAGAATTGTGAGTCATAAACTCAGAATTCTAATAAAAAGTCAGAATTGTGAGTCAAACTCAGAATTCTAAAAAAAAGTCAGAATTGCGAGTCATAACTCAGAATTCTAAAAAGTCAGAATTACAAGTCATAAACTCAGAATTCTAAAAAGTCAGAATTGCGATCATAAACTCAGAATTCTAAAAAAAGTCAGAATTGTGAGTCATAAACTCAGAAATCTAAAAAAGTCAGAATTGCGATTCATAAACTCAGAATTCTAAAAAAAAGTCAGAATTGTGTCAAACTCAGAATCTAAAAAAGTCAGAATTGCGATTCATAAACTCAGAATTCTAAAAAAGTCAGAATTGCGAGTCATAAACTCAGAATTCAAAAAAACTTCAGAATTGCGAGTCATAAACTCAGAATTCTAAAAACGTCAGAATTGCGGAGTCATAAACTCAGAATTCTAAAAAAGTCAGAATTGGGAGTCAAACTCAGAATTCTAAAAAAGCCAGATTGCGAGTCAAACTCCAGAATTCTAAAAAGTCAGAATTGCGAGTCATAAACTCAGAATTCTAAAAAAGTCAGAATTGCGAGTCTTAAACTCAGAATTCTAAAAACGTCAGAATTGTGAGTCATAAACTCAGAATTCTAAAAAGTCAGAATTGGGAGTCAAACTCAGAATTCTAAAAAAAGTCAGAATTGCGAGTCAAACTCAGAATTCTAAAAAGTCAGAATTGCGAGTCAAACTCAGATTCTAAAAAAGTCAGAATTGCGATTCATAAACTCAGAATTCTAAAAAGTCAGAATTGCGATTCATAAACTCAGAATTCTAAAAAAGTCAGAATTGCGAGTCATAAACTCAGAATTCTAAAAAAGTCAGAATTGCGAATCATAAACTCAGAATTCGAAAAACGTCAGAATTGCGAGTCATAAACTCAGAATTCTAAAAAAGTCAGAATTGCGAGTCATGAACTCAGAATTCTAAAAAAGTCAGAATTGCGAGTCATAAACTCAGAATTCTAAAAAGTCCGAATTGCGAGTCATAACTCAGATTCTAAGAAAATTCAGATTGTGAGTCATAAACTCAGAATTCGAAAAAATTCAGAATTGTGAGTCATAAACTCAGAATTCTAAAAAGTCCGAATTGTGATTCATAACTCAGAATTCTAAAAACTTCAGAATTGTGAGTCATAAACTAAGAATTCCAAAAAATTCAAAATTGCGATTCATAACTCAGAATTCTAATAAAAAGTCAGAATTGTGAGTCATAAACTCAGAATTCTAATAAAAGTCAGAATTGCTAGTAATAAACTCAGAATTCTAAAAAAAAGTCAGAATTGCGAGTAATAAACTCAGAATTCTAAAAAGTCAGAATTGCGATTAATAAACTCAGAATTCTAAAAAAAAGTCAGAATTGTGAGTCATAAACTCAGAATTCTAAATAGTCAGAATTGCGAGTCATAAACTCAGAATTCTAAAAAAGTCAGAATTGCGAGTCATAAACTCAGAATTCTAAAAAAAAGTCAGAATTGTGTCAAACTCAGAATTCTAAAAAAGTCAGAATTGCGAGTCATAAACTCAAAATTCTAAAAGTCAGAATTGCGATTCATAAACTCAGAATTCTAAAAAGTCAGAATTGCGATTCATAAACTCAGAATTCTAAAAAAGTCAGAATTGCGAGTCATAAACTCAGAATTCTAAGAAAAGGCAGAATTGTGAGTCAAACTCAGAATCTAAAAAAAAGTCAGAATTGTGAGTCATAAACTAAGATTCCAAAAAAATTCAAAATTGCGATTCATAAACTCAGAATTCTAATAAAAAGTCAGAATTGTGAGTCATAAACTCAGAATTCTAATAAAAAGTCAGAATTGCGAGTCATAAACTCAGAATTCTAAGAAAAGTCAGTATTGTGAGTCAAACTCAGATTCTAAAAAAAAGTCAGAATTGCGAGTAATAAACTCAGAATCTAAGAAAAGTCAGTATTGTGAGTCAAACTCAGAATCTAAAAAAAAGTCAGAATTGCGAGTAATAAACTCAGAATCTCAAAAAAATTCAGAATTGTGAGTCATAAACTCAGAATTCTAAAAAGTCAGAATTGTGAGTCACAAACTCAGAATTCTAAAAGTCAGAATTGCGAGTCATAAACTCAGAATTCTAAAAAGTCAGAATTGCGATTCATAAACTCAGAATTCTAAAAAAAGTCAGAATTGTGAGTCATAAACTCAGAATTCTAAAAAAGTCAGAATTGCGAGTCAAACTCAGAATTCTAAAAAAGAGTCAGAATTGCGAGTCATAAACTCAGAATTCTAAAAAAAAGTCAGAATGTGTCAAACTCAGAATTCTAAAAAAGTCAGAATTGCGAGTCATAAACTCAGAATTCTAAAAAGTCAGAATTGCGATTCATAAACTCAGAATTCTAAAAAAGTCAGAATTGCGATTCATAAACTCAGAATTCTAAAAAAGTCAGAATTGCGATCATAAACTCAGAATTCTAAAAAAGTCAGAATTGCGAGTCATAAACTCAGAATTCTAAAAAGTCAGAATTGCGATCCATAAACTCAGAATTCGAAAAACGTCAGAATTGCGAGTCATAAACTCAGAATTCTAAAAAAGTCAGAATTGCGAGTCATGAACTCAGAATTCTAAAAAAGTCAGAATTGCGAGTCATAAACTCAGAATTCTAAAAAGTCCGAATTGCGAGTCATAAACTCAGAATTCTAAGAAAATTCAGAATTGTGAGTCATAAACTCAGAATTCGAAAAAATTCAGAATTGTGAGTCATAAACTCAGAATTCTAAAAAGTCCGAATTGTGATTCATAAACTCAGAATTCTAAAAACTTCAGAATTGTGAGTCATAAACTAAGAATTCCAAAAAAATTCAAAATTGCGATTCATAAACTCAGAATTCTAATAAAAAGTCAGAATTGTGAGTCATAAACTCAGAATTCTAATAAAAAGTCAGAATTGCTAGTAATAAACTCAGAATTCTAAAAAAAAGTCAGAATTGCGAGTAATAAACTCAGAATTCTAAAAAGTCAGAATTGCGATTAATAAACTCAGAATTCTAAAAAAAAGTCAGAATTGTGAGTCATAAACTCAGAATTCTAAATAGTCAGAATTGCGAGTCATAAACTCAGAATTCTAAAAAAGTCAGAATTGCGAGTCATAAACTCAGAATTCTAAAAAAAAGTCAGAATTGTGTCAAACTCAGAATTCTAAAAAAGTCAGAATTGCGAGTCATAAACTCAAAATTCTAAAAAGTCAGAATTGCGATTCATAAACTCAGAATTCTAAAAAAGTCAGAATTGCGATTCATAAACTCAGAATTCTAAAAAAGTCAGAATTGCGAGTCATAAACTCAGAATTCTAAGAAAAGGCAGAATTGTGAGTCAAACTCAGAATTCTAAAAAAAAGTCAGAATTGTGAGTCATAAACTAAGAATTCCAAAAAAATTCAAAATTGCGATTCATAAACTCAGAATTCTAATAAAAAGTCAGAATTGTGAGTCATAAACTCAGAATTCTAATAAAAAGTCAGAATTGCGAGTCATAAACTCAGAATTCTAAGAAAAGTCAGTATTGTGAGTCAAACTCAGAATTCTAAAAAAAAGTCAGAATTGCGAGTAATAAACTCAGAATTCTAAGAAAAGTCAGTATTGTGAGTCAAACTCAGAATTCTAAAAAAAAGTCAGAATTGCGAGTAATAAACTCAGAATTCAAAAAATTCAGAATTGTGAGTCATAAACTCAGAATTCTAAAAAGTCAGAATTGTGAGTCACAAACTCAGAATTCTAAAAAGTCAGAATTGCGAGTCATAAACTCAGAATTCTAAAAAGTCAGAATTGCGATTCATAAACTCAGAATTCTAAAAAAAGTCAGAATTGTGAGTCATAAACTCAGAATTCTAAAAAAGTCAGAATTGCGAGTCAAACTCAGAATTCTAAAAAAGTCAGAATTGCGAGTCATAAACTCAGAATTCTAAAAAAAAGTCAGAATTGTGTCAAACTCAGAATTCTAAAAAAGTCAGAATTGCGAGTCATAAACTCAGAATTCTAAAAAGTCAGAATTGCGATTCATAAACTCAGAATTCTAAAAAAGTCAGAATTGCGATTCATAAACTCAGAATTCTAAAAAAAAGTCAGAATTGTGTCAAACTCAGAATTCTAAAAAAGTCAGAATTGCGATTCATAAACTCAGAATTCTAAAAAAGTCAGAATTGTGAGTCATAAACTCAGAATTCTAAAAAAGTCAGAATTGCGAGTCAAACTCAGAATTCTAAAAAAGTCAGAATTGCGAGTCATAAACTCAGAATTCTAAAAAAAAGTCAGAATTGTGTCAAACTCAGAATTCTAAAAAGTCAGAATTGCGAGTCATAAACTCAGAATTCTAAAAAGTCAGAATTGCGATTCATAAACTCAGAATTCTAAAAAAGTCAGAATTGCGATTCATAAACTCAGAATTCTAAAAAAAAGTCAGAATTGTGTCAAACTCAGAATTCTAAAAAAGTCAGAATTGCGATTCATAAACTCAGAATTCTAAAAAAGTCAGAATTGCGAGTCATAAACTCAGAATTCAAAAAAACTTCAGAATTGCGAGTCATAAACTCAGAATTCTAAGAAAGGCAGAATTGTGAGTCAAACTCAGAATTCTAAAAAAAAAGTCAGAATTGTGAGTCATAAACTAAGAATTCCAAAAAAATTCAAAATTGCGATTCATAAACTCAGAATTCTAATAAAAAGTCAGAATTGTGAGTAATAAACTCAGAATTCTAATAAAAAGTCAGAATTGCGAGTAATAAACTCAGAATTCTAAGAAAAGTCAGTATTGTGAGTCAAACTCAGAATTCTAAAAAAAAGTCAGAATTGCGAGTAATAAACTCAGAATTCAAAAAAATTCAGAATTGTGAGTCATAAACTCAGAATTCTAAAAAGTCAGAATTGTGAGTCATAAACTCAGAATTCTAAAAAGTCAGAATTGCGAGTCATAAACTCAGAATTCGAAAAACGTCAGAATTGCGAGTCAAACTCAGAATTCAAAAAAATTCAGAATTGTGAGTCATAAACTCAGAATTCTAAAAAATTCAGAATTGTGAGTCAAACTCAGAATTCTAAAAAGTCAGAATTGCGATTCATAAACTAAGAGTTCAAAAAAAAATTCAAAATTGCGATTCATAAACTCAGAATTCTAATAAAAAGTCAGAATTGTGAGTCATAAACTCAGAATTCTAATAAAAAGTCAGAATTGTGAGTCATAAACTCAGGATTCTAAAAATTCAAAATTGCGATTCATAAACTCAGAATTCTAATAAAAAGTCAGAATTGTGAGTCATAAACTCAGAATTCTAATAAAAAGTCAGAATTGTGAGTCATAAACTCAGAATTCTAATAAAAAGTCAGAATTGTGAGTCATAAACTCAGGATTCTAAAAATTCAAAATTGCGATTCATAAACTCAGAATTCTAATAAAAAGTCAGAATTGTGAGTCATAAACTCAGAATTCTAATAAAAAGTCAGAATTGTGAGTCATAAACTCAGAATTCTAATAAAAAGTCAGAATTGTGAGTCAAACTCAGAATTCTAAAAAAAAGTCAGAATTGCGAGTCATAAACTCAGAATTCTAAAAAGTCAGAATTACAAGTCATAAACTCAGAATTCTAAAAAGTCAGAATTGCGATTCATAAACTCAGAATTCTAAAAAAAGTCAGAATTGTGAGTCATAAACTCAGAATTCTAAAAAAGTCAGAATTGCGATTCATAAACTCAGAATTCTAAAAAAAAGTCAGAATTGTGTCAAACTCAGAATTCTAAAAAAGTCAGAATTGCGATTCATAAACTCAGAATTCTAAAAAAGTCAGAATTGCGAGTCATAAACTCAGAATTCTAAAAACGTCAGAATTGCAAGTCATAAACTCAGAATTCTAAAAAAGTCAGAATTGTGTCAAATTCAGAATTCTAAAAAAGTCAGAATTGCGATTCATAAACTCAGAATTCTAAAAAAGTCAGAATTGCGAGTCATAAACTCAGAATTCAAAAAAACTTCAGAATTGCGAGTCATAAACTCAGAATTCTAAAAACGTCAGAATTGCGAGTCATAAACTCAGAATTCTAAAAAAGTCAGAATTGGGAGTCAAACTCAGAATTCTAAAAAAGCCAGAATTGCGAGTCAAACTCAGAATTCTAAAAAGTCAGAATTGCGAGTCATAAACTCAGAATTCTAAAAAAGTCAGAATTGCGAGTCTTAAACTCAGAATTCTAAAAACGTCAGAATTGTGAGTCATAAACTCAGAATTCTAAAAAAGTCAGAATTGGGAGTCAAACTCAGAATTCTAAAAAAGTCAGAATTGCGAGTCAAACTCAGAATTCTAAAAAGTCAGAATTGCGAGTCAAACTCAGAATTCTAAAAAAGTCAGAATTGCGATTCATAAACTCAGAATTCTAAAAAAGTCAGAATTGCGATTCATAAACTCAGAATTCTAAAAAAGTCAGAATTGCGAGTCATAAACTCAGAATTCTAAAAAAGTCAGAATTGCGAATCATAAACTCAGAATTCGAAAAACGTCAGAATTGCGAGTCATAAACTCAGAATTCTAAAAAAGTCAGAATTGCGAGTCATGAACTCAGAATTCTAAAAAAGTCAGAATTGCGAGTCATAAACTCAGAATTCTAAAAAGTCCGAATTGCGAGTCATAAACTCAGAATTCTAAGAAAATTCAGAATTGTGAGTCATAAACTCAGAATTCGAAAAAATTCAGAATTGTGAGTCATAAACTCAGAATTCTAAAAAGTCCGAATTGTGATTCATAAACTCAGAATTCTAAAAACTTCAGAATTGTGAGTCATAAACTAAGAATTCCAAAAAAATTCAAAATTGCGATTCATAAACTCAGAATTCTAATAAAAAGTCAGAATTGTGAGTCATAAACTCAGAATTCTAATAAAAAGTCAGAATTGCTAGTAATAAACTCAGAATTCTAAAAAAAAGTCAGAATTGCGAGTAATAAACTCAGAATTCTAAAAAGTCAGAATTGCGATTAATAAACTCAGAATTCTAAAAAAAAGTCAGAATTGTGAGTCATAAACTCAGAATTCTAAATAGTCAGAATTGCGAGTCATAAACTCAGAATTCTAAAAAAGTCAGAATTGCGAGTCATAAACTCAGAATTCTAAAAAAAAGTCAGAATTGTGTCAAACTCAGAATTCTAAAAAAGTCAGAATTGCGAGTCATAAACTCAAAATTCTAAAAAGTCAGAATTGCGATTCATAAACTCAGAATTCTAAAAAAGTCAGAATTGCGATTCATAAACTCAGAATTCTAAAAAAGTCAGAATTGCGAGTCATAAACTCAGAATTCTAAGAAAAGGCAGAATTGTGAGTCAAACTCAGAATTCTAAAAAAAAGTCAGAATTGTGAGTCATAAACTAAGAATTCCAAAAAAATTCAAAATTGCGATTCATAAACTCAGAATTCTAATAAAAAGTCAGAATTGTGAGTCATAAACTCAGAATTCTAATAAAAAGTCAGAATTGCGAGTCATAAACTCAGAATTCTAAGAAAAGTCAGTATTGTGAGTCAAACTCAGAATTCTAAAAAAAAGTCAGAATTGCGAGTAATAAACTCAGAATTCTAAGAAAAGTCAGTATTGTGAGTCAAACTCAGAATTCTAAAAAAAAGTCAGAATTGCGAGTAATAAACTCAGAATTCAAAAAAATTCAGAATTGTGAGTCATAAACTCAGAATTCTAAAAAGTCAGAATTGTGAGTCACAAACTCAGAATTCTAAAAAGTCAGAATTGCGAGTCATAAACTCAGAATTCTAAAAAGTCAGAATTGCGATTCATAAACTCAGAATTCTAAAAAAAGTCAGAATTGTGAGTCATAAACTCAGAATTCTAAAAAAGTCAGAATTGCGAGTCAAACTCAGAATTCTAAAAAAGTCAGAATTGCGAGTCATAAACTCAGAATTCTAAAAAAAAGTCAGAATTGTGTCAAACTCAGAATTCTAAAAAAGTCAGAATTGCGAGTCATAAACTCAGAATTCTAAAAAGTCAGAATTGCGATTCATAAACTCAGAATTCTAAAAAAGTCAGAATTGCGATTCATAAACTCAGAATTCTAAAAAAAAGTCAGAATTGTGTCAAACTCAGAATTCTAAAAAAGTCAGAATTGCGATTCATAAACTCAGAATTCTAAAAAAGTCAGAATTGTGAGTCATAAACTCAGAATTCTAAAAAAGTCAGAATTGCGAGTCAAACTCAGAATTCTAAAAAAGTCAGAATTGCGAGTCATAAACTCAGAATTCTAAAAAAAAGTCAGAATTGTGTCAAACTCAGAATTCTAAAAAAGTCAGAATTGCGAGTCATAAACTCAGAATTCTAAAAAGTCAGAATTGCGATTCATAAACTCAGAATTCTAAAAAAGTCAGAATTGCGATTCATAAACTCAGAATTCTAAAAAAAAGTCAGAATTGTGTCAAACTCAGAATTCTAAAAAAGTCAGAATTGCGATTCATAAACTCAGAATTCTAAAAAAGTCAGAATTGCGAGTCATAAACTAAGAATTCAAAAAAACTTCAGAATTGCGAGTCATAAACTCAGAATTCTAAGAAAAGGCAGAATTGTGAGTCAAACTCAGAATTCTAAAAAAAAGTCAGAATTGTGAGTCATAAACTAAGAATTCCAAAAAAATTCAAAATTGCGATTCATAAACTCAGAATTCTAATAAAAAGTCAGAATTGTGAGTAATAAACTCAGAATTCTAATAAAAAGTCAGAATTGCGAGTAATAAACTCAGAATTCTAAGAAAAGTCAGTATTGTGAGTCAAACTCAGAATTCTAAAAAAAAGTCAGAATTGCGAGTAATAAACTCAGAATTCAAAAAAATTCAGAATTGTGAGTCATAAACTCAGAATTCTAAAAAGTCAGAATTGTGAGTCACAAACTCAGAATTCTAAAAAGTCAGAATTGCGAGTAATAAACTCAGAATTCTAAAAAAAAGTCAGAATTGTGAGTCATAAACTCAGAATTCTAAAAAGTCAGAATTGTGAGTCATAAACTCAGAATTCTAAAAAAGTCAGAATTGCGAGTCATAAACTCAGAATTCTAAAAAAAAGTCAGAATTGTGTCAAACTCAGAATTCTAAAAAAGTCAGAATTGCGAGTCATAAACTCAGAATTCTAAGAAAAGGCAGAATTGTGAGTCAAACTCAGAATTCTAAAAAAAAGTCAGAATTGTGAGTCATAAACTAAGAATTCCAAAAAAATTCAAAATTGCGATTCATAAACTCAGAATTCTAATAAAAAGTCAGAATTGTGAGTCATAAACTCAGAATTCTAATAAAAAGTCAGAATTGCGAGTAATAAACTCAGAATTCTAAGAAAAGTCAGTATTGTGAGTCAAACTCAGAATTCTAAAAAAAGTCAGAATTGCGAGTCATAAACTCAGAATTCTAAAAAAAAGTCAGAATTGTGTCAAACTCAGAATTCTAAAAAAGTCAGAATTGCGAGTCATAAACTCAGAATTCTAAAAAGTCAGAATTGCGATTCATAAACTCAGAATTCTAAAAAAGTCAGAATTGCGATTCATAAACTCAGAATTCTAAAAAAAAGTCAGAATTGTGTCAAACTCAGAATTCTAAAAAAGTCAGAATTGCGATTCATAAACTCAGAATTCTAAAAAAGTCAGAATTGCGAGTCATAAACTCAGAATTCAAAAAAACTTCAGAATTGCGAGTCATAAACTCAGAATTCTAAGAAAAGGCAGAATTGTGAGTCAAACTCAGAATTCTAAAAAAAAGTCAGAATTGTGAGTCATAAACTAAGAATTCCAAAAAAATTCAAAATTGCGATTCATAAACTCAGAATTCTAATAAAAAGTCAGAATTGTGAGTAATAAACTCAGAATTCTAATAAAAAGTCAGAATTGCGAGTAATAAACTCAGAATTCTAAGAAAAGTCAGTATTGTGAGTCAAACTCAGAATTCTAAAAAAAAGTCAGAATTGCGAGTAATAAACTCAGAATTCAAAAAAATTCAGAATTGTGAGTCATAAACTCAGAATTCTAAAAAGTCAGAATTGTGAGTCACAAACTCAGAATTCTAAAAAGTCAGAATTGCGAGTAATAAACTCAGAATTCTAAAAAAAAGTCAGAATTGTGAGTCATAAACTCAGAATTCTAAAAAGTCAGAATTGTGAGTCATAAACTCAGAATTCTAAAAAAGTCAGAATTGCGAGTCATAAACTCAGAATTCTAAAAAAAAGTCAGAATTGTGTCAAACTCAGAATTCTAAAAAAGTCAGAATTGCGAGTCATAAACTCAGAATTCTAAGAAAAGGCAGAATTGTGAGTCAAACTCAGAATTCTAAAAAAAAGTCAGAATTGTGAGTCATAAACTAAGAATTCCAAAAAAATTCAAAATTGCGATTCATAAACTCAGAATTCTAATAAAAAGTCAGAATTGTGAGTCATAAACTCAGAATTCTAATAAAAAGTCAGAATTGCGAGTAATAAACTCAGAATTCTAAGAAAAGTCAGTATTGTGAGTCAAACTCAGAATTCTAAAAAAAGTCAGAATTGCGAGTCATAAACTCAGAATTCTAAAAAAAAGTCAGAATTGTGTCAAACTCAGAATTCTAAAAAAGTCAGAATTGCGAGTCATAAACTCAGAATTCTAAGAAAAGGCAGAATTGTGAGTCAAACTCAGAATTCTAAAAAAAAGTCAGAATTGTGAGTCATAAACTAAGAATTCCAAAAAAATTCAAAATTGCGATTCATAAACTCAGAATTCTAATAAAAAGTCAGAATTGTGAGTCATAAACTCAGAATTCTAATAAAAAGTCAGAATTGCGAGTAATAAACTCAGAATTCTAAGAAAAGTCAGTATTGTGAGTCAAACTCAGAATTCTAAAAAAAGTCAGAATTGCGAGTAATAAACTCAGAATTCAAAAAAAGTCAGAATTGCGAGTCATAAACTCAGAATTCTAAAAAGTCAGAATTGCGATTCATAAACTCAGAATTCTAAAAAAAAGTCAGAATTGTGAGTCATAAACTCAGAATTCTAAAAAAGTCAGAATTGCGAGTCAAACTCAGAATTCTAAAAAAGTCAGAATTGCGAGTCATAAACTCAGAATTCTAAAAAAAAGTCAGAATTGTGTCAAACTCAGAATTCTAAAAAAGTCAGAATTGCGAGTCATAAACTCAGAATTCTAAAAAGTCAGAATTGCGATTCATAAACTCAGAATTCTAAAAAAGTCAGAATTGTGATTCATAAACTCAGAATTCTAAAAAAAAGTCAGAATTGTGTCAAACTCAGAATTCTAAAAAAGTCAGAATTGCGATTCATAAACTCAGAATTCTAAAAAAGTCAGAATTGCGAGTAATAAACTCAGAATTCTAAAAAAGTCAGAATTGCGAGTCAAACTCAGAATTCTAAAAAAGTCAGAATTGCGAGTCATAAACTCAGAATTCTAAAAAAAAGTCAGAATTGTGTCAAACTCAGAATTCTAAAAAAGTCAGAATTGCGAGTCATAAACTCAGAATTCTAAAAAGTCAGAATTGCGATTCATAAACTCAGAATTCTAAAAAAAAGTCAGAATTGTGTCAAACTCAGAATTCTAAAAAAGTCAGAATTGCGATTCATAAACTCAGAATTCTAAAAAAGTCAGAATTGCGAGTAATAAACTCAGAATTCTAAAAAAGTCAGAATTGCGAGTCATAAACTCAGAATTCTAAGAAAAGTCAGTATTGTGAGTCAAACTCAGAATTCTAAAAAAAAGTCAGAATTGCGAGTAATAAACTCCGAATTCTAAAAACGTCAGAATTGCGAGTAATAAACTCAGAATTCTAAAAAAGTCAGAATTGCGAGTCATAAACTCAGAATTCTAAGAAAAGGCAGAATTGTGAGTCAAACTCAGAATTCTAAAAAAGTCAGAATTGCGAGTCATAAACTCAGAATTCTAAAAAAAAGTCAGAATTGTGTCAAACTCAGAATTCTAAAAAAGTCAGAATTGCGAGTCATAAACTCAGAATTCTAAAAAGTCAGAATTGCGATTCATAAACTCAGAATTCTAAAAAAGTCAGAATTGTGATTCATAAACTCAGAATTCTAAAAAAAAGTCAGAATTGTGTCAAACTCAGAATTCTAAAAAAGTCAGAATTGCGATTCATAAACTCAGAATTCTAAAAAAAAGTCAGAATTGTGTCAAACTCAGAATTCTAAAAAAGTCAGAATTGCGATTCATAAACTCAGAATTCTAAAAAAGTCAGAATTGCGAGTAATAAACTCAGAATTCTAAAAAAGTCAGAATTGCGAGTCATAAACTCAGAATTCTAAGAAAAGTCAGTATTGTGAGTCAAACTCAGAATTCTAAAAAAAAGTCAGAATTGCGAGTAATAAACTCCGAATTCTAAAAACGTCAGAATTGCGAGTAATAAACTCAGAATTCTAAAAAAGTCAGAATTGCGAGTCATAAACTCAGAATTCTAAGAAAAGGCAGAATTGTGAGTCAAACTCAGAATTCTAAAAAAGTCAGAATTGCGAGTCATAAACTCAGAATTCTAAAAAAAAGTCAGAATTGTGTCAAACTCAGAATTCTAAAAAAGTCAGAATTGCGAGTCATAAACTCAGAATTCTAAAAAGTCAGAATTGCGATTCATAAACTCAGAATTCTAAAAAAGTCAGAATTGTGATTCATAAACTCAGAATTCTAAAAAAAAGTCAGAATTGTGTCAAACTCAGAATTCTAAAAAAGTCAGAATTGCGATTCATAAACTCAGAATTCTAAAAAAGTCAGAATTGCGAGTCATAAACTCAGAATTCCAAAAAAATTCAAAATTGCGATTCATAAACTCAGAATTCTAATAAAAAGTCAGAATTGTGAGTCATAAACTCAGAGTTCTAATAAAAAGTCAGAATTGCAAGTAATAAACTCAGAATTCTAAGAAAAGTCAGTATTGTGAGTCAAACTCAGAATTCTAAAAAAAAGTCAGAATTGCGAGTAATAAACTCAAAATTCTAAAAACGTCAGAATTGCGAGTAATAAACTCAGAATTCTAAAAAAGTCTGAATTACGAGTCATAAACTCAGAATTCTAAGAAAAGGCAGAATTGTGAGTCAAACTCAGAATTCTAAAAAAAAGTCAGAATTGTGAGTCATAAACTAAGAATTCCAAAAAAATTCAAAATTGCGATTCATAAACTCAGAATTCTAATAAAAAGTCAGAATTGTGAGTCATAAACTCAGAATTCTAATAAAAAGTCAGAATTGCAAGTAATAAACTCAGAATTCTAAGAAAAGTCAGTATTGTGAGTCAAACTCAGAATTCTAAAAAAAAGTCAGAATTGCGAGTAATAAACTCAGAATTCTAAAAACGTCAGAATTGCGAGTAATAAACTCAGAATTCTAAAAAAGTCAGAATTGCGAGTCATAAACTCAGAATTCTAAGAAAAGTCAGAATTGTGAGTCAAACTCAGAATTCTAAAAACGTCAGAATTGCGAGTCAGAATTGCGAGTAATAAACTCAGAATTCTAAAAAAGTCAGAATTGCGAGTCGTAAACTCAGAATTCAAAAAAATTCAGAATTGTGAGTCATAAAGTCAGAATTCTAAGAAAAGGCAGAATTGTGAGTCAAACTCAGAATTCTAAAAAAAAGTCAGAATTGTGAGTCATAAACTAAGAATTCCAAAAAAATTCAAAATTGCGATTCATAAACTCAGAATTCTAATAAAAAGTCAGAATTGCGAGTAATAAACTCAGAATTCTAAAAAAAAGTCAGAATTGCGAGTAATAAACTCAGAATTCTAAAAAAGTCAGAATTGCGAGTCATAAACTCAGAATTCTAAAAAGTCAGAATTGTGAGTCACAAACTCAGAATTCTAAAAAGTCAGAATTGCGAGTCATAAACTCAGAATTCTAAAAAGTCAGAATTGCGATTCATAAACTCAGAATTCTAAAAAAAGTCAGAATTGTGAGTCATAAACTCAGAATTCTAAAAAAGTCAGAATTGCGAGTCAAACTCAGAATTCTAAAAAAGTCAGAATTGCGAGTCATAAACTCAGAATTCTAAAAAAAAGTCAGAATTGTGTCAAACTCAGAATTCTAAAAAAGTCAGAATTGCGAGTCATAAACTCAGAATTCTAAAAAGTCAGAATTGCGATTCATAAACTCAGAATTCTAAAAAAGTCAGAATTGTGATTCATAAACTCAGAATTCTAAAAAAAAGTCAGAATTGTGTCAAACTCAGAATTCTAAAAAAGTCAGAATTGCGATTCATAAACTCAGAATTCTAAAAAAGTCAGAATTGCGAGTAATAAACTCAGAATTCTAAAAAAGTCAGAATTGCGAGTCAAACTCAGAATTCTAAAAAAGTCAGAATTGCGAGTCATAAACTCAGAATTCTAAAAAAAAGTCAGAATTGTGTCAAACTCAGAATTCTAAAAAAGTCAGAATTGCGAGTCATAAACTCAGAATTCTAAAAAGTCAGAATTGCGATTCATAAACTCAGAATTCTAAAAAAGTCAGAATTGTGATTCATAAACTCAGAATTCTAAAAAAAAGTCAGAATTGTGTCAAACTCAGAATTCTAAAAAAGTCAGAATTGCGATTCATAAACTCAGAATTCTAAAAAAGTCAGAATTGCGAGTAATAAACTCAGAATTCTAAAAAAGTCAGAATTGCGAGTCATAAACTCAGAATTCTAAGAAAAGTCAGTATTGTGAGTGAAACTCAGAATTCTAAAAAAAAGTCAGAATTGCGAGTAATAAACTCCGAATTCTAAAAACGTCAGAATTGCGAGTAATAAACTCAGAATTCTAAAAAAGTCAGAATTGCGAGTCATAAACTCAGAATTCTAAGAAAAGGCAGAATTGTGAGTCAAACTCAGAATTCTAAAAAAGTCAGAATTGCGAGTCATAAACTCAGAATTCTAAAAAAAAGTCAGAATTGTGTCAAACTCAGAATTCTAAAAAAGTCAGAATTGCGAGTCATAAACTCAGAATTCTAAAAAGTCAGAATTGCGATTCATAAACTCAGAATTCTAAAAAAGTCAGAATTGTGATTCATAAACTCAGAATTCTAAAAAAAAGTCAGAATTGTGTCAAACTCAGAATTCTAAAAAAGTCAGAATTGCGATTCATAAACTCAGAATTCTAAAAAAGTCAGAATTGCGAGTCATAAACTCAGAATTCAAAAAAACTTCAGAATTGCGAGTTATAAACTCAGAATTCTAAGAAAAGGCAGAATTGTGAGTCAAACTCAGAATTCTAAAAAAAAGTCAGAATTGTGAGTCATAAACTAAGAATTCCAAAAAAATTCAAAATTGCGATTCATAAACTCAGAATTCTAATAAAAAGTCAGAATTGTGAGTCATAAACTCAGAGTTCTAATAAAAAGTCAGAATTGCAAGTAATAAACTCAGAATTCTAAGAAAAGTCAGTATTGTGAGTCAAACTCAGAATTCTAAAAAAAAGTCAGAATTGCGAGTAATAAACTCAAAATTCTAAAAACGTCAGAATTGCGAGTAATAAACTCAGAATTCTAAAAAAGTCTGAATTACGAGTCATAAACTCAGAATTCTAAGAAAAGGCAGAATTGTGAGTCAAACTCAGAATTCTAAAAAAAAGTCAGAATTGTGAGTCATAAACTAAGAATTCCAAAAAAATTCAAAATTGCGATTCATAAACTCAGAATTCTAATAAAAAGTCAGAATTGTGAGTCATAAACTCAGAATTCTAATAAAAAGTCAGAATTGCAAGTAATAAACTCAGAATTCTAAGAAAAGTCAGTATTGTGAGTCAAACTCAGAATTCTAAAAAAAAGTCAGAATTGCGAGTAATAAACTCAGAATTCTAAAAACGTCAGAATTGCGAGTAATAAACTCAGAATTCTAAAAAAGTCAGAATTGCGAGTCATAAACTCAGAATTCTAAGAAAAGTCAGAATTGTGAGTCAAACTCAGAATTCTAAAAACGTCAGAATTGCGATTCAGAATTGCGAGTAATAAACTCAGAATTCTAAAAAAGTCAGAATTGCGAGTCGTAAACTCAGAATTCAAAAAAATTCAGAATTGTGAGTCATAAAGTCAGAATTCTAAGAAAAGGCAGAATTGTGAGTCAAACTCAGAATTCTAAAAAAAAGTCAGAATTGTGAGTCATAAACTAAGAATTCCAAAAAAATTCAAAATTGCGATTCATAAACTCAGAATTCTAATAAAAAGTCAGAATTGCGAGTAATAAACTCAGAATTCTAAAAAAAAGTCAGAATTGCGAGTAATAAACTCAGAATTCTAAAAAAGTCAGAATTGCGAGTCATAAACTCAGAATTCAAAAAAATTCAGAATTGTGAGTCATAAACTCAGAATTCTAAAAACGTCAGAATTGCGAGTCAAACTCAGAATTCAAAAAAATTCAGAATTGTGAGTCATAAACTCAGAATTCTAAAAAAGTCAGAATTGCGAGTCAAACTCAGAATTCTAATAAAAAGTCAGAATTGTGAGTCATAAACTAAGAATTCCAAAAAAATTCAAAATTGCGATTCATAAACTCAGAATTCTAATAAAAAGTCAGAATTGCGAGTAATAAACTCAGAATTCTAAGAAAAGTCAGTATTGTGAGTCAAACTCAGAATTCTAAAAAAAAGTCAGAATTGCGAGTAATAAACTCAGAATTCAAAAAAATTCAGAATTGTGAGTCATAAACTCAGAATTCTAAAAAGTCAGAATTGTGAGTCACAAACTCAGAATTCTAAAAAGTCAGAACTGCGAGTCATAAACTCAGAATTCTAAAAAGTCAGAATTGCGATTCATAAACTCAGAATTCTAAAAAAAAGTCAGAATTGTGAGTCATAAACTCAGAATTCTAAAAAAGTCAGAATTGCGAGTCAAACTCAGAATTCTAAAAAAAATTCAGAATTGTGTCAAACTCAGAATTCTAAAAAAGTCAGAATTGCGAGTCATAAACTCAGAATTCTAAAAAGTCAGAATTGCGATTCATAAACTCAGAATTCTAAAAAAAGTCAGAATTGTGTCAAACTCAGAATTCTAAAAAAGTCAGAATTGCGATTCATAAACTCAGAATTCTAAAAAGTCAGAATTGCGATTCATAAACTCAGAATTCTAAAAAGTCAGAATTGCGATTCATAAACTCAGAATTCTAAGAAAAGTCAGAATTGTGAGTCAAACTCAGAATTCTAAAAACGTCAGAATTGCGAGTAATAAACTCAGAATTCTAAAAAGTCAGAATTGTGAGTCATAAACTCAGAATTCTAATAAAAAGTCAGAATTGTGAGTCATAAACTCAGAATTCTAAAAAGTCAGAATTGTGAGTCATAAACTCAGAATTCTAAAAAGTCAGAATTGCGAGTAATAAACTCAGAATTCTAAAAAGTCAGAATTGTGAGTCATAAACTCAGAATTCTAAAAAAGTCAGAATTGCGAGTCATAAACTCAGAATTCTAAAAAAAAGTCAGAATTGTGTCAAACTCAGAATTCTAAAAAAGTCAGAATTGCGAGTCATAAACTCAGAATTCTAAGAAAAGGCAGAATTGTGAGTCAAACTCAGAATTCTAAAAAAAAGTCAGAATTGTGAGTCATAAACTAAGAATTCCAAAAAAATTCAAAATTGCGATTCATAAACTCAGAATTCTAATAAAAAGTCAGAATTGTGAGTCATAAACTCAGAATTCTAATAAAAAGTCAGAATTGCGAGTAATAAACTCAGAATTCTAAGAAAAGTCAGTATTGTGAGTCAAACTCAGAATTCTAAAAAAAGTCAGAATTGCGAGTCATAAACTCAGAATTCTAAAAAAAAGTCAGAATTGTGTCAAACTCAGAATTCTAAAAAAGTCAGAATTGCGAGTCATAAACTCAGAATTCTAAAAAGTCAGAATTGCGATTCATAAACTCAGAATTCTAAAAAAGTCAGAATTGCGATTCATAAACTCAGAATTCTAAAAAAAAGTCAGAATTGTGTCAAACTCAGAATTCTAAAAAAGTCAGAATTGCGATTCATAAACTCAGAATTCTAAAAAAGTCAGAATTGCGAGTCATAAACTCAGAATTCAAAAAAACTTCAGAATTGCGAGTCATAAACTCAGAATTCTAAGAAAAGGCAGAATTGTGAGTCAAACTCAGAATTCTAAAAAAAAGTCAGAATTGTGAGTCATAAACTAAGAATTCCAAAAAAATTCAAAATTGCGATTCATAAACTCAGAATTCTAATAAAAAGTCAGAATTGTGAGTAATAAACTCAGAATTCTAATAAAAAGTCAGAATTGCGAGTAATAAACTCAGAATTCTAAGAAAAGTCAGTATTGTGAGTCAAACTCAGAATTCTAAAAAAAAGTCAGAATTGCGAGTAATAAACTCAGAATTCAAAAAAATT
Organism: Coreius guichenoti; assembly: GCA_039654105.1. Taxonomy (NCBI): domain Eukaryota; kingdom Metazoa; phylum Chordata; class Actinopteri; order Cypriniformes; family Gobionidae; genus Coreius; species Coreius guichenoti. Next base: position 19,700 of record JBAPCB010000090.1, read on the forward strand.
CAGAATTGTGAGTCATAAACTCAGAATTCTAAAAAGTCAGAATTGTGAGTCACAAACTCAGAATTCTAAAAAGTCAGAATTGCGAGTAATAAACTCAGAATTCTAAAAAAAAGTCAGAATTGTGAGTCATAAACTCAGAATTCTAAAAAGTCAGAATTGTGAGTCATAAACTCAGAATTCTAAAAAAGTCAGAATTGCGAGTCATAAACTCAGAATTCTAAAAAAAAGTCAGAATTGTGTCAAACTCAGAATTCTAAAAAAGTCAGAATTGCGAGTCATAAACTCAGAATTCTAAGAAAAGGCAGAATTGTGAGTCAAACTCAGAATTCTAAAAAAAAGTCAGAATTGTGAGTCATAAACTAAGAATTCCAAAAAAATTCAAAATTGCGATTCATAAACTCAGAATTCTAATAAAAAGTCAGAATTGTGAGTCATAAACTCAGAATTCTAATAAAAAGTCAGAATTGCGAGTAATAAACTCAGAATTCTAAGAAAAGTCAGTATTGTGAGTCAAACTCAGAATTCTAAAAAAAGTCAGAATTGCGAGTCATAAACTCAGAATTCTAAAAAAAAGTCAGAATTGTGTCAAACTCAGAATTCTAAAAAAGTCAGAATTGCGAGTCATAAACTCAGAATTCTAAGAAAAGGCAGAATTGTGAGTCAAACTCAGAATTCTAAAAAAAAGTCAGAATTGTGAGTCATAAACTAAGAATTCCAAAAAAATTCAAAATTGCGATTCATAAACTCAGAATTCTAATAAAAAGTCAGAATTGTGAGTCATAAACTCAGAATTCTAATAAAAAGTCAGAATTGCGAGTAATAAACTCAGAATTCTAAGAAAAGTCAGTATTGTGAGTCAAACTCAGAATTCTAAAAAAAGTCAGAATTGCGAGTAATAAACTCAGAATTCAAAAAAAGTCAGAATTGCGAGTCATAAACTCAGAATTCTAAAAAGTCAGAATTGCGATTCATAAACTCAGAATTCTAAAAAAAGTCAGAATTGTGAGTCATAAACTCAGAATTCTAAAAAAGTCAGAATTGCGAGTCAAACTCAGAATTCTAAAAAAGTCAGAATTGCGAGTCATAAACTCAGAATTCTAAAAAAAAGTCAGAATTGTGTCAAACTCAGAATTCTAAAAAAGTCAGAATTGCGAGTCATAAACTCAGAATTCTAAAAAGTCAGAATTGCGATTCATAAACTCAGAATTCTAAAAAAGTCAGAATTGTGATTCATAAACTCAGAATTCTAAAAAAAAGTCAGAATTGTGTCAAACTCAGAATTCTAAAAAAGTCAGAATTGCGATTCATAAACTCAGAATTCTAAAAAAGTCAGAATTGCGAGTAATAAACTCAGAATTCTAAAAAAGTCAGAATTGCGAGTCAAACTCAGAATTCTAAAAAAGTCAGAATTGCGAGTCATAAACTCAGAATTCTAAAAAAAAGTCAGAATTGTGTCAAACTCAGAATTCTAAAAAAGTCAGAATTGCGAGTCATAAACTCAGAATTCTAAAAAGTCAGAATTGCGATTCATAAACTCAGAATTCTAAAAAAGTCAGAATTGCGATTCATAAACTCAGAATTCTAAAAAAGTCAGAATTGCGAGTAATAAACTCAGAATTCTAAAAAAGTCAGAATTGCGAGTCATAAACTCAGAATTCTAAGAAAAGTCAGTATTGTGAGTCAAACTCAGAATTCTAAAAAAAAGTCAGAATTGCGAGTAATAAACTCCGAATTCTAAAAACGTCAGAATTGCGAGTAATAAACTCAGAATTCTAAAAAAGTCAGAATTGCGAGTCATAAACTCAGAATTCTAAGAAAAGGCAGAATTGTGAGTCAAACTCAGAATTCTAAAAAAGTCAGAATTGCGAGTCATAAACTCAGAATTCTAAAAAAAAGTCAGAATTGTGTCAAACTCAGAATTCTAAAAAGTCAGAATTGCGAGTCATAAACTCAGAATTCTAAAAAGTCAGAATTGCGATTCATAAACTCAGAATTCTAAAAAAGTCAGAATTGTGATTCATAAACTCAGAATTCTAAAAAAAAGTCAGAATTGTGTCAAACTCAGAATTCTAAAAAAGTCAGAATTGCGATTCATAAACTCAGAATTCTAAAAAAAAGTCAGAATTGTGTCAAACTCAGAATTCTAAAAAAGTCAGAATTGCGATTCATAAACTCAGAATTCTAAAAAAGTCAGAATTGCGAGTAATAAACTCAGAATTCTAAAAAAGTCAGAATTGCGAGTCATAAACTCAGAATTCTAAGAAAAGTCAGTATTGTGAGTCAAACTCAGAATTCTAAAAAAAAGTCAGAATTGCGAGTAATAAACTCCGAATTCTAAAAACGTCAGAATTGCGAGTAATAAACTCAGAATTCTAAAAAAGTCAGAATTGCGAGTCATAAACTCAGAATTCTAAAAAAAAGTCAGAATTGTGTCAAACTCAGAATTCTAAAAAAGTCAGAATTGCGAGTCATAAACTCAGAATTCTAAAAAGTCAGAATTGCGATTCATAAACTCAGAATTCTAAAAAAGTCAGAATTGTGATTCATAAACTCAGAATTCTAAAAAAAAGTCAGAATTGTGTCAAACTCAGAATTCTAAAAAAGTCAGAATTGCGATTCATAAACTCAGAATTCTAAAAAAGTCAGAATTGCGAGTCATAAACTCAGAATTCCAAAAAAATTCAAAATTGCGATTCATAAACTCAGAATTCTAATAAAAAGTCAGAATTGTGAGTCATAAACTCAGAGTTCTAATAAAAAGTCAGAATTGCAAGTAATAAACTCAGAATTCTAAGAAAAGTCAGTATTGTGAGTCAAACTCAGAATTCTAAAAAAAAGTCAGAATTGCGAGTAATAAACTCAAAATTCTAAAAACGTCAGAATTGCGAGTAATAAACTCAGAATTCTAAAAAAGTCTGAATTACGAGTCATAAACTCAGAATTCTAAGAAAAGGCAGAATTGTGAGTCAAACTCAGAATTCTAAAAAAAAGTCAGAATTGTGAGTCATAAACTAAGAATTCCAAAAAAATTCAAAATTGCGATTCATAAACTCAGAATTCTAATAAAAAGTCAGAATTGTGAGTCATAAACTCAGAATTCTAATAAAAAGTCAGAATTGCAAGTAATAAACTCAGAATTCTAAGAAAAGTCAGTATTGTGAGTCAAACTCAGAATTCTAAAAAAAAGTCAGAATTGCGAGTAATAAACTCAGAATTCTAAAAACGTCAGAATTGCGAGTAATAAACTCAGAATTCTAAAAAAGTCAGAATTGCGAGTCATAAACTCAGAATTCTAAGAAAAGTCAGAATTGTGAGTCAAACTCAGAATTCTAAAAACGTCAGAATTGCGAGTCAGAATTGCGAGTAATAAACTCAGAATTCTAAAAAAGTCAGAATTGCGAGTCGTAAACTCAGAATTCAAAAAAATTCAGAATTGTGAGTCATAAAGTCAGAATTCTAAGAAAAGGCAGAATTGTGAGTCAAACTCAGAATTCTAAAAAAAAGTCAGAATTGTGAGTCATAAACTAAGAATTCCAAAAAAATTCAAAATTGCGATTCATAAACTCAGAATTCTAATAAAAAGTCAGAATTGCGAGTAATAAACTCAGAATTCTAAAAAAAGTCAGAATTGCGAGTAATAAACTCAGAATTCTAAAAAAGTCAGAATTGCGAGTCATAAACTCAGAATTCTAAAAAGTCAGAATTGTGAGTCACAAACTCAGAATTCTAAAAAGTCAGAATTGCGAGTCATAAACTCAGAATTCTAAAAAGTCAGAATTGCGATTCATAAACTCAGAATTCTAAAAAAGTCAGAATTGTGAGTCATAAACTCAGAATTCTAAAAAAGTCAGAATTGCGAGTCAAACTCAGAATTCTAAAAAAGTCAGAATTGCGAGTCATAAACTCAGAATTCTAAAAAAAAGTCAGAATTGTGTCAAACTCAGAATTCTAAAAAAGTCAGAATTGCGAGTCATAAACTCAGAATTCTAAAAAGTCAGAATTGCGATTCATAAACTCAGAATTCTAAAAAAGTCAGAATTGTGATTCATAAACTCAGAATTCTAAAAAAAAGTCAGAATTGTGTCAAACTCAGAATTCTAAAAAAGTCAGAATTGCGATTCATAAACTCAGAATTCTAAAAAAGTCAGAATTGCGAGTAATAAACTCAGAATTCTAAAAAAGTCAGAATTGCGAGTCAAACTCAGAATTCTAAAAAAGTCAGAATTGCGAGTCATAAACTCAGAATTCTAAAAAAAAGTCAGAATTGTGTCAAACTCAGAATTCTAAAAAAGTCAGAATTGCGAGTCATAAACTCAGAATTCTAAAAAGTCAGAATTGCGATTCATAAACTCAGAATTCTAAAAAAGTCAGAATTGTGATTCATAAACTCAGAATTCTAAAAAAAAGTCAGAATTGTGTCAAACTCAGAATTCTAAAAAAGTCAGAATTGCGATTCATAAACTCAGAATTCTAAAAAAGTCAGAATGCGAGTAATAAACTCAGAATTCTAAAAAAGTCAGAATTGCGAGTCATAAACTCAGAATTCTAAGAAAAGTCAGTATTGTGAGTGAAACTCAGAATTCTAAAAAAAAGTCAGAATTGCGAGTAATAAACTCCGAATTCTAAAAACGTCAGAATTGCGAGTAATAAACTCAGAATTCTAAAAAAGTCAGAATTGCGAGTCATAAACTCAGAATTCTAAGAAAAGGCAGAATTGTGAGTCAAACTCAGAATTCTAAAAAAGTCAGAATTGCGAGTCATAAACTCAGAATTCTAAAACAAAGTCAGAATTGTGTCAAACTCAGAATTCTAAAAAAGTCAGAATTGCGAGTCATAAACTCAGAATTCTAAAAAGTCAGAATTGCGATTCATAAACTCAGAATTCTAAAAAGTCAGAATTGTGATTCATAAACTCAGAATTCTAAAAAAAAGTCAGAATTGTGTCAAACTCAGATTCTAAAAAGTCAGAATTGCGATTCATAAACTCAGAATTCTAAAAAAGTCAGAATTGCGAGTCATAAACTCAGAATTCAAAAAAACTTCAGAATTGCGAGTTATAAACTCAGAATTCTAAGAAAAGGCAGAATTGTGAGTCAAACTCAGAATTCTAAAAAAAAGTCAGAATTGTGAGTCATAAACTAAGAATTCCAAAAAAATTCAAATTGCGATTCATAAACTCAGAATTCTAATAAAAGTCAGAATTGTGAGTCATAAACTCAGAGTTCTAATAAAAAGTCAGAATTGCAAGTAATAAACTCAGAATTCTAAGAAAAGTCAGTATTGTGAGTCAAACTCAGAATTCTAAAAAAAAGTCAGAATTGCGAGTAATAAACTCAAAATTCTAAAAACGTCAGAATTGCGAGTAATAAACTCAGAATTCTAAAAAAGTCTGAATTACGAGTCATAAACTCAGAATTCTAAGAAAAGGCAGAATTGTGAGTCAAACTCAGAATTCTAAAAAAAAGTCAGAATTGTGAGTCATAAACTAAGAATTCCAAAAAAAATTCAAAATGCGATTCATAAACTCAGAATTCTAATAAAAAGTCAGAATTGTGAGTCATAAACTCAGAATTCTAATAAAAAGTCAGAATTGCAAGTAATAAACTCAGAATTCTAAGAAAAGTCAGTATTGTGAGTCAAACTCAGAATTCTAAAAAAAAGTCAGAATTGCGAGTAATAAACTCAGAATTCTAAAAACGTCAGAATTGCGAGTAATAAACTCAGAATTCTAAAAAAGTCAGAATTGCGAGTCATAAACTCAGAATTCTAAGAAAAGTCAGAATTGTGAGTCAAACTCAGAATTCTAAAAACGTCAGAATTGCGATTCAGAATTGCGAGTAATAAACTCAGAATTCTAAAAAAAGTCAGAATTGCGAGTCGTAAACTCAGAATTCAAAAAATTCAGAATTGTGAGTCATAAAGTCAGAATTCTAAGAAAAGGCAGAATTGTGAGTCAAACTCAGAATTCTAAAAAAAAGTCAGAATTGTGAGTCATAAACTAAGAATTTCCAAAAAAATTCAAAATTGCGATTCATAAACTCAGAATTCTAATAAAAAGTCAGAATTGCGAGTAATAAACTCAGAATTCTAAAAAAAAGTCAGAATTGCGAGTAATAAACTCAGAATTCTAAAAAAGTCAGAATGCGAGTCATAAACTCAGAATTCAAAAAAATTCAGAATTGTGAGTCATAAACTCAGAATTCTAAAAACGTCAGAATTGCGAGTCAAACTCAGAATTCAAAAAAATTCAGAATTGTGAGTCATAAACTCAGAATTCTAAAAAAGTCAGAATTGCGAGTCAAACTCAGAATTCTAATAAAAAGTCAGAATTGTGAGTCATAAACTAAGAATTCCAAAAAAATTCAAAATTGCGATTCATAAACTCAGAATTCTAATAAAAAGTCAGAATTGCGAGTAATAAACTCAGAATTCTAAGAAAAGTCAGTATTGTGAGTCAAACTCAGAATTCTAAAAAAAGTCAGAATTGCGAGTAATAAACTCAGAATTCAAAAAAATTCAGAATTGTGAGTCAAACTCAGAATTCTAAAAAAGTCAGAATTGCGAGTCAAACTCAGAATTCTAATAAAAAGTCAGAATTGCGAGTCATAAACTCAGAATTCTAAAAAAAAAGTCAGAATTGTGTCAAACTCAGAATTCTAAAAAAGTCAGAATTGCGAGTCATAAACTCAGAATTCTAAAAAGTCAGAATTGCGATTCATAAACTCAGAATTCTAAAAAAGTCAGAATTGTGATTCATAAACTCAGAATTCTAAAAAAAAGTCAGAATTGTGTCAAACTCAGAATTCTAAAAAAGTCAGAATTGCGATTCATAAACTCAGAATTCTAAAAAAGTCAGAATTGCGAGTCATAAACTCAGAATTCAAAAAAATTCAAAATTGCGATTCATAAACTCAGAATTCTAATAAAAAGTCAGAATTGTGAGTCATAAACTCAGAGTTCTAATAAAAAGTCAGAATTGCAAGTAATAAACTCAGAATTCTAAGAAAAGTCAGTATTGTGAGTCAAACTCAGAATTCTAAAAAAAAGTCAGAATTGCGAGTAATAAACTCAAAATTCTAAAAACGTCAGAATTGCGAGTAATAAACTCAGAATTCTAAAAAAGTCTGAATTACGAGTCATAAACTCAGAATTCTAAGAAAAGGCAGAATTGTGAGTCAAACTCAGAATTCTAAAAAAAAAGTCAGAATTGTGAGTCATAAACTAAGAATTCCAAAAAAATTCAAAATTGCGATTCATAAACTCAGAATTCTAATAAAAAGTCAGAATTGTGAGTCATAAACTCAGAATTCTAATAAAAAGTCAGAATTGCAAGTAATAAACTCAGAAATTCTAAGAAAAGTCAGTATTGTGAGTCAAACTCAGAATTCTAAAAAAAAGTCAGAATTGCGAGTAATAAACTCAGAATTCTAAAAACGTCAGAATTGCGAGTAATAAACTCAGAATTCTAAAAAAGTCAGAATTGCGAGTCATAAACTCAGAATTCTAAGAAAAGTCAGAATTGTGAGTCAAACTCAGAATTCTAAAAACGTCAGAATTGCGAGTCAGAATTGCGAGTAATAAACTCAGAATTCTAAAAAAGTCAGAATTGCGAGTCGTAAACTCAGAATTCAAAAAAATTCAGAATTGTGAGTCATAAAGTCAGAATTCTAAGAAAAGGCAGAATTGTGAGTCAAACTCAGAATTCTAAAAAAAAGTCAGAATTGTGAGTCATAAACTAAGAATTCCAAAAAAATTCAAAATTGCGATTCATAAACTCAGAATTCTAATAAAAAGTCAGAATTGCGAGTAATAAACTCAGAATTCTAAAAAAAAGTCAGAATTGCGAGTAATAAACTCAGAATTCTAAAAAAGTCAGAATTGCGAGTCATAAACTCAGAATTCTAAAAAGTCAGAATTGTGAGTCACAAACTCAGAATTCTAAAAAGTCAGAATTGCGAGTCATAAACTCAGAATTCTAAAAAAAAGTCAGAATTGTGTCAAACTCAGAATTCTAAAAAAGTCAGAATTGCGAGTCATAAACTCAGAATTCTAAAAAGTCAGAATTGCGATTCATAAACTCAGAATTCTAAAAAAGTCAGAATTGTGATTCATAAACTCAGAATTCTAAAAAAAAGTCAGAATTGTGTCAAACTCAGAATTCTAAAAAAGTCAGAATTGCGATTCATAAACTCAGAATTCTAAAAAAGTCAGAATTGCGAGTAATAAACTCAGAATTCTAAAAAAGTCAGAATTGCGAGTCAAACTCAGAATTCTAAAAAAGTCAGAATTGCGAGTCATAAACTCAGAATTCTAAAAAAAAGTCAGAATTGTGTCAAACTCAGAATTCTAAAAAAGTCAGAATTGCGAGTCATAAACTCAGAATTCTAAAAAGTCAGAATTGCGATTCATAAACTCAGAATTCTAAAAAAGTCAGAATTGTGATTCATAAACTCAGAATTCTAAAAAAAAGTCAGAATTGTGTCAAACTCAGAATTCTAAAAAAGTCAGAATTGCGATTCATAAACTCAGAATTCTAAAAAAGTCAGAATTGCGAGTAATAAACTCAGAATTCTAAAAAAGTCAGAATTGCGAGTCATAAACTCAGAATTCTAAGAAAAGTCAGTATTGTGAGTGAAACTCAGAATTCTAAAAAAAAGTCAGAATTGCGAGTAATAAACTCCGAATTCTAAAAACGTCAGAATTGCGAGTAATAAACTCAGAATTCTAAAAAAGTCAGAATTGCGAGTCATAAACTCAGAATTCTAAGAAAAGGCAGAATTGTGAGTCAAACTCAGAATTCTAAAAAAGTCAGAATTGCGAGTCATAAACTCAGAATTCTAAAAAAAAAGTCAGAATTGTGTCAAACTCAGAATTCTAAAAAAGTCAGAATTGCGAGTCATAAACTCAGAATTCTAAAAAAGTCAGAATTGCGATTCATAAACTCAGAATTCTAAAAAAGTCAGAATTGTGATTCATAAACTCAGAATTCTAAAAAAAAGTCAGAATTGTGTCAAACTCAGAATTCTAAAAAAGTCAGAATTGCGATTCATAAACTCAGAATTCTAAAAAAGTCAGAATTGCGAGTCATAAACTCAGAATTCAAAAAAACTTCAGAATTGCGAGTTATAAACTCAGAATTCTAAGAAAAGGCAGAATTGTGAGTCAAACTCAGAATTCTAAAAAAAAGTCAGAATTGTGAGTCATAAACTAAGAATTCCA
>JBAPCB010000091.1:0-30588 GCA_039654105.1 Coreius guichenoti
TGTCTTAAATGGGAGAACTGTAATACCAGGTGCTGTAAGCATTTTTGTTTTATTAAAAAAAAAAACAGTGTAAGAGTGTCTTAAATGGGAGAACTGTAATACCAGGTGCTGTAAGCATTTTTGTTTTATTAAAAAAAAATATATATATGAGTGTATGAGTGTCTTAAATGGGATAACTGTAATACCAGGTGCTGTAAGCATTTTTGTTTTATTAAAAAAAAAAAATAAAAAAAAAAAGAGTGTAAGAGTGTCTTAAATGGGAGAACTGTAATACCAGGTGCTGAAAGCATTTTTTTTTTTATTAAAAATTTTTTTTTTGTGTATGAGTGTCTTAAATGGGTTAACTGTAATAGCAGGTGCTGTAATCATTTTTGTTTTATAAAAAAAAAAAAAAATTAGTGTATGAATATCTTAAATGGGTTAACTGTAATAGCAGGTGCTGTAAGCAATTTTGTTTTATTAAAAAAAAAAAAAAAAAAAAGAGGTTAAGAGTGTCTTAAATGGGAGAACTGTAATACCAGGTGCTGTAAACATTTTTGTTTTATTAAAAAATAAATAAATAAATAAAGAGTGTAAGAGTGTCTTAAATGGGAGAACTGTAATACCAGGTGCTGTAAGCATTTTTGTTTTATTAAAAAAAAATAAATAAAAAAATGAGTTTATGAGTGTCATAAATGGGAGAACTGTAATACCAGGTGCTGTAAGCAATTTTGTTTTATTAAAAAAAAAAAAATTGAGTTTATGAGTGTCATAGATGGGAGAACTGTAATACCAGGTGCTGAAAGCATTTTTTTTTTTATTAAAAATTTTTTTTTTGTGTATGAGTGTCTTAAATGGGTTAACTGTAATAGCAGGTGCTGTAATCATTTTTGTTTTATAAAAAAAAAAAAAATTAATGTATGAATATCTTAAATGGGAGAACTGTAATACCAGGTGCTGTAAGCAATTTTGTTTTATTAAAAAAAAAAAAAAAAAAAAGAGGTTAAGAGTGTCTTAAATGGGAGAACTGTAATACCAGGTGCTGTAAGCATTTTTGTTTTATTAAAAAAAAAAAAAAAAATGAGTTTATGAGTGTCATAAATGGGAGAACTGTAATACCAGGTGCTGTAAGCAATTTTGTTTTATTAAAAAAAAAAAAAAATGAGTTTATGAGTGTCATAGATGGGAGAACTGTAATACCAGGTGCTGAAAGCATTTTTGTTTTAATAAAAAATAAATAAATAAATAAAGAGTGTAAGAGTGTCTTAAATGGGTTAACTGTAATAGCAGGTGCTGTAAGCATTTTTGTTTTATAAAAAAAAAAAAAATTAGTGTATGAATATCTTAAATGGGAGAACTGTAATACCAGGTGCTGTAAGCATTTTTGTTTTATTAAAAAATAAATAAATAAATAAAGAGTGTAAGAGTGTCTTAAATGGGAGAACTGTAATACCAGGTGCTGTAAGCATTTTTGTTTTATTAAAAAAAAAAACAGTGTAAGAGTGTCTTAAAGGGAGAACTGTAATACCAGGTGCTGTAAGCATTTTTGTTTTATTAAAAAAAAAATGAGTGTGTGAGTGTCTTAAATGGGAGAACTGTAATACCAGGTGCTGTAAGAATTTTTGTTTTATTAAAAAAAAAAAAAAAAAAAATGAGTGTAAGAGTGTCTTAAATGGGAGAACTGTAATACCAGGTGCTGTAAGCATTTTTGTTTTATTAAAAAAAAAAAAAAAAAAATGAGTTTATGAGTGTCATAGATGGGAGAACTGTAATACCAGGTGCTGTAAGCAATTTTGTTTTATTAAAAACAAAAAAAAAATGAGTTTATGAGTGTCATAGATGGGAGAACTGTAATACCAGGTGCTGTAAGCAATTTTGTTTTATTAAAAAAAAAAAAAAATGAGTTTATGAGTGTCATAGATGGGAGAACTGTAATACCAGGTGCTGAAAGCATTTTTTTTTTTATTAAAAAATTTTTTTTTCTGTATGAGTGTCTTAAATGGGTTAACTGTAATACCAGGTGCTGTAAGCATTTTTGTTTTATTAAAAAAAAAAAAAAAAAAATGAGTTTATGAGTGTCATAGATGGGAGAACTGTAATAGCAGGTGCTGTAATCATTTTTGTTTTATAAAAAAAAAAAAAATTAGTGTATGAATATCTTAAATGGGAGAACTGTAATACCAGGTGCTGTAAGCAATTTTGTTTTATTAAAAAAAAAAAAAAAAAAAAAGAGTTTAAGAGTGTCTTAAATGGGAGAACTGTAATACCAGGTGCTGTAATAATTTTTTTTATTAAAAAAAAAAAAATGAATGTAACAGTGTCTTAAATGGGAGAACTGTAATACCAGGTGCTGTAAGCATTTTTATTTTATTAAAAAAAAAAAAATGTGTATGAGTGTCATAAACGGGAGAACTGTAATACCAGGTGCTGTAAGCATTTTTGTTTTATTAAAAAAATATATATATATGAGTGTATGAGTGTCTTAAATGGGATAATTGTAATACCAGTTGCTGTAAGCATTTTTGTTTTATTAAAAAAAAAAACAGTGTAAGAGTGTCTTAAATGGGAGAACTGTAATACCAGGTGCTGTAAGCATTTTTGTTTTATTAAAAAAATATATATATATGAGTGTATGAGTGTCTTAAATGGGAGAACTGTAATACCAGGTGCTGTAAACATTTTTGTTTTATTAAAAAATAAATAAATAAATAAAGAGTGTAAGAGTGTCTTAAATGGGAGAACTGTAATAGCAGGTGTTGTAATCATTTTTGTTTTATAAAAAAAAAAAAAAATTAGTGTATGAATATCTTAAATGGGAGAACTGTAATACCAGGTGCTGTAAGCAATTTTGTTTTATTAAAAAAAAAAAAAAAAATGAGTTTATGAGTGTCATAAATGGGAGAACTGTAATACCAGGTGCTGTAAGCAATTTTGTTTTATTAAAAAAAAAAAAAAATGAGTTTATGAGTGTCATAGATGGGAGAACTGTAATACCAGGTGCTGAAAGCATTTTTGTTTTAATAAAAAATAAATAAATAAATAAAGAGTGTAAGAGTGTCTTAAATGGGAGAACTGTAATACCAGGTGCTGTAAGCATTTTTGTTTTATTAAAAAATAAATAAATAAATAAAGAGTGTAAGAGTGTCTTAAATGGGAGAACTGTAATACCAGGTGCTGTAAGCATTTTTGTTTTATTAAAAAAAAAAACAGTGTAAGAGTGTCTTAAATGGGAGAACTGTAATACCAGGTGCTGTAAGCATTTTTGTTTTATTAAAAAATAAATAAATAAATAAAGAGTGTAAGAGTGTCTTAAATGGGAGAACTGTAATACCAGGTGCTGTAAGCAATTTTTTTTATTAAAAAAAAAAAAAAAAAGAGGTTAAGAGTGTCTTAAATGGGAGAACTGTAATACCAGGTGCTGTAATCATTTTTGTTTTATTAAAAAATAAATAAATAAATAAAGAGTGTAAGAGTGTCTTAAATGGGAGAACTGTAATACCAGGTGCTGTAAGCATTTTTGTTTTATTAAAAAAAAAAAAAAAGAGTTTATGAGTGTCATAAATGGGAGAACTGTAATACCAGGTGCTGTAAGCATTTTTGTTTTATTAAAAAAAAAAACAGTGTAAGAGTGTCTTAAATGGGAGAACTGTAATACCAGGTGCTGTAAGCATTTTTGTTTTATTAAAAAAAAAAAAAAAATGAGTTTATGAGTGTCATAAATGGGAGAACTGTAATACCAGGTGCTGTAAGCAATTTTGTTTTATTAAAAAAAAAAAAAAATGAGTTTATGAGTGTCATAGATGGGAGAACTGTAATACCAGGTGCTGTAAGCAATTTTGTTTTATAAAAAAAAAAAAAAAAAATTAAAAAAGAGTTTAAGAGTGTCTTAAATGGGAGAACTGCAATACCAGGTGCTGTAATAATTTATTTTATTAAAAAAAAAAAAATGAATGTAACAGTGTCTTAAATGTGAGAACTGTAATACCAGATGCTGTAAGCATTTTTGTTTTATTAAAAAAAATATATATATATGAGTGTATGAGTGTCTTAAATGGGATAACTGTAATACCAGGTGCTGTAAGCATTTTTGTTTTATTAAAAAAAAACAGTGTAAGAGTGTCTTAAATGGGAGAACTGTAATACCAGGTGCTGTAAGCATTTTTGTTTTATTAAAAAAAAAAATATATATGAGTGTATGAGTGTCTTAAATGGGATAACTGTAATACCAGGTGCTGTAAGCATTTTTGTTTTATTAAAAAAAAACAGTGTAAGAGTGTCTTAAATGGGAGAACTGTAATACCAGGTGCTGTAAGCATTTTTGTTTTATTAAAAAAAAAAATATATATGAGTGTATGAGTGTCTTAAATGGGAGAACTGTAATACCAGGTGCTGTAAACATTTTTGTTTTATTAAAAAAAAATATATATATATGAGTGTATGAGTGTCTTAAATGGGATAACTGTAATACCAGGTGCTGTAAGCATTTTTGTTTTATTAAAAAAAAAAAAAAAAAAAAAGAGTGTAAGAGTGTCTTAAATGGGAGAACTGTAATACCAGGTGCTGTAAGAATTTTTGTTTTATTAAAAAAAAAAAAAAGGAGTGTAACTATGTCTTAAATGGGAGAACTGTAATACCAGGTGCTGTAAGCAATTTTGTTTTATTAAAAAAAAAAAAAAAAAAAGAGGTTAAGAGTGTCTTAAATGGGAGAACTGTAATACCAGGTGCTGTAAACATTTTTGATTTATTAAAAAATAAATAAATAAATAAAGAGTGTAAGAGTGTCTTAAATGGGAGAACTGTAATACCAGGTGCTGTAAGCATTTTTGTTTTATTAAAAAAAAACAGTGTAAGAGTGTCTTAAATGGGAGAACTGTAATATCAGGTGCTGTAAGCATTTTTGTTTTATTAAAAAATAAATAAATAAATAAAGAGTGTAAGAGTGTCTTAAATAGGAGAACTGTAATACCAGGTGCTGTAAGCATTTTTGTTTTATTAAAAAAAAAATGAGTGTGTGAGTGTCTTAAATGGGAGAACTGTAATACCAGGTGCTGTAAGAATTTTTGTTTTATTTAAAAAAAAAAAAAAAAAAATGAGTGTAAGAGTGTCTTAAATGGGAGAACTGTAATACCAGGTGCTGTAATCTTTTTTGTTTTATTAAAAAAAAAACAAAAAAAAAACAAAAAAAAACAAAAGGAGTGTAACTATGTCTTAAATGGGAGAACTGTAATACCAGGTGCTGTAATCTTTTTTGTTTTATTAAAAAACAAAAAGATTTTATGAGTGTCATAAATGGGAGAACTGTAATACCAGGTGCTGTAAGCATTTTTGTTTTATTAAAAAAAAAAAAAAAAATGAGTTTATGAGTGTCATAGATGGTAGAACTGTAATACCAGGTGCTGAAAGCATTTTTTTTTTTATTAAAATTTTTTTTTTTGTGTATGAGTGTCTTAAATGGGAGAACTGTAATAGCAGGTGCTGTAATCTTTTTTGTTTTATAAAAAAAAAAAAAATTAGTGTATGAATATCTTAAATGGGAGAACTGTAATAACAGGTGCTGTAAGCAATTTTCTTTTATTAAAAAAAAAATTAAAAAAAAAAGAGGTTAAGAGTGTCTTAAATGGGAGAACTGTAATACCAGGTGCTGTAAGCATTTTTGTTTTAATAAAAAAAATAAAAAAATAAATAAAGAGTGTAAGAGTGTCTTAAATGGGAGAACTGTAATACCAGGTGCTGTAAGCATTTTTGTTTTATTAAAAAATAAATAAATAAATAAAGAGTGTAAGAGTGTCTTAAATGGGAGAACTGTAATACCAGGTGCTGTAAGCATTTTTGTTTTATTAAAAAAAAAAAAAAGGAGTGTAACTATGTCTTAAATGGGAGAACTGTAATACCAGGTGCTGTAAACATTTTTGTTTTATTAAAAAATAAATAAATAAATAAAGAGTGTAAGAGTGTCTTAAATGGGAGAACTGTAATACCAGGTGCTGTAAGCATTTTTGTTTTATTAAAAAAAAAAAAAAAAATGAGTTTATGAGTGTCATAGATGGGAGAACTGTAATACCAGGTGCTGTAAGCAATTTTGTTTTATTAAAAAAAAAAAAAAAAAAAGAGGTTAAGAGTGTCTTAAATGGGAGAACTGTAATACCAGGTGCTGTAAGCATTTTTTTTTTATTAAGAAAAAAAAAAGAGTTTAAGAGTGTCTTAAATGGGAGAACTGTAGTACCAGGTGCTGTAAGCAATTTTGTTTTATTAAAAAAAAAAAAAAAAAAAGAGGTTAAGAGTGTCTTAAATGGGAGAACTGTAATACCAGGTGCTGCAAGCATTTTTGTTTTATTAAAAAAAAAAAAAAATGAGTTTATGAGTGTCATAAATGGGAGAACTGTAATACCAGGTGCTGTAAGCATTTTTGTTTTATTAAAAAAAAAAATATATATGAGTGTATGAGTGTCTTAAATGGGATAACTGTAATACCAGGTGCTGTAAGCATTTTTGTTTTATTAAAAAAAAAAAAAAAAAAAAAAGAGTGTAAGAGTGTCTTAAATGGGAGAACTGTAATACCAGGTGCTGTAAGCATTTTTGTTTTATTAAAAAAAAAAATGAGTGTGTGAGTGTCTTAAATGGGAGAACTGTAATACCAGGTGCTGTAAGCATTTTTGTTTTATTAAAAAAAAAAAAAAAAAAAAAAAAAAATGAGTGTGTGAGTGTCTTAAATGGGAAAACTGTAATACCAGGTGCTGTAAGCATTTTTGTTTTATTAAAAAAAAAAAAAAAAAAATGAGTGTGTGAGTGTCTTAAAAGGGAGAAATGTAATACCAGGTGCTGTAAGCAATTTTGTTTTATTAAAAAAAAAAAAAAATGAGTTTATGAGTGTCATAAATGGGAGAACTGTAATACCAGGTGCTGTAATCATTTTTGTTTTATAAAAAAAAAAAAATTAGTGTATGAATATCTTAAATGGGAGAACTGTAATACCAGGTGCTGTAAGCAATTTTGTTTTATTAAAAAAAAAAAAAAAAAAAAGAGGTTAAGAGTGTCTTAAATGGGAGAACTGTAATACCAGGTGCTGTAAACATTTTTGTTTTAATAAAAAATAAATAAATAAATAAAGAGTGTAAGAGTGTCTCAAATGGGAGAACAGTAATACCAGGTGCTGTAAGCAATTTTGTTTTATTAAAAAAAAAAAAAAAAAAAAGAGGTTAAGAGTGTTTAAATTTGAGAACTGTAATACCAGGTGCTGTAATAATTTTTTTTATTAAAAAAAAAAAAAATGAATGTAACAGTGTCTTAAATGGGAGAGCTGTAATACCAGGTGCTGTAAGCATTTTTATTTTATTAAAAAAAAAAAAAATGAGTGTATGAGTGTCATAAATGGGAGAACTGTAATACCAGGTGCTGTAAGCATTTTTGTTTTATTAAAAAAAAAAATATATATGAGTGTATGAGTGTCTTAAATGGGATAACAGTAATACCAGGTGCTGTAAGCATTTTTGTTTTATTAAAAAAAAAATGAGTGTGTGAGTGTCTTAAATGGGAGAACTGTAATACCAGGTGCTGTAAGCATTTTTGTTTTATTAAAAAAAAAAATGAGTGTGTGAGTGTCTTAAATGGGAGAACTGTAATACCAGGTGCTGTAAGCATTTTTGTTTTATTAAAAAAAAAAAAAAAAAAAAAAAAAATGAGTGTGTGAGTGTCTTAAAAGGGAGAACTGTAATACCAGGTGCTGTAAGCATTTTTGTTTAATTAAAAAAAAAAAAAAATGAGTTTATGAGTGTCAAATGGGAGAACTGTAATACCAGGTGCTGTAAGCAATTTTGTTTTATTAAAAAAAAAATTTAAAAAAAAGAGGTTAAGAGTGTCTTAAATGGGAGAACTGTAATACCAGGTGCTGTAAGCATTTTTGTTTTAATAAAAAAAATAAAAAAATAAATAAAAAGTGTAAGAGTGTCTTAAATGGGAGAACTGTAATACCAGGTGCTGTAAGCATTTTTTTTTTATTAAGAAAAAAAAAAGAGTTTAAGAGTGTCTTAAATGGGAGAACTGTAATACCAGGTGCTGTAAGCATTTTTGTTTTATTAAAAAAAAAAAAATGAGTTTATGAGTGTCATAAATGGGAGAACTGTAATACCAGGTGCTGTAAGCAATTTTTTTTATTAAAAAAAAAAAAAAAAAAAAGAGGTTAAGAGTGTCTTAAATAGGAGAACTGTAATACCAGGTGCTGTAAGCATTTTTGTTTTATTAAAAAATAAATAAATAAATAAAGAGTGTAAGAGTGTCTTAAATGGGAGAACTGTAATACCAGGTGCTGTAAGCATTTTTGTTTTATTAAAAAAAAAAAAAAAGAGTTTATGAGTGTCTTAAATGGGAGAACTGTAATACCAGGTGCTGTAAGCATTTTTGTTTTATTAAAAAATAAATAAATAAATAAATAAAGAGTATAAGAGTGTCTTAAATGGGAGAACTGTAATACCAGGTGCTGTAAGCATTTTTGTTTTATTAAAAAAAAAATGAGTGTGTGAGTGTCTTAAATGGGAGAACTGTAATACCAGGTGCTGTAAGCATTTTTGTTTTATTAAAAAAATATATATATATGAGTGTATGAGTGTCTTAAATGGGATAACTGTAATACCAGGTGCTGTAAGCATTTTTGTTTTATTAAAAAAAAAAAAAAATGAGTTTATGAGTGTCATAAATGGGAGAACTGTAATACCAGGTGCTGTGAGCATTTTTGTTTTATTAAAAAATAAATAAATAAATAAAGAGTGTAAGAGTGTCTTAAATGGGAGAACTGTAATACCAGGTGCTGTAAGCATTTTTGTTTTATTAAAAAAAAAAAAAAATGAGTTTATGAGTGTCATAAATGGGAGAACTGTAATACCAGGTGCTGTGAGCATTTTTGTTTTATTAAAAAATAAATAAATAAATAAAGAGTGTAAGAGTGTCTTAAATGGGAGAACTGTAATACCAGGTGCTGTAAGCATTTTTGTTTTATTAAAAAAAAAAAAAAATGAGTTTATGAGTGTCATAAATGGGAGAACTGTAATACCAGGTGCTGTGAGCATTTTTGTTTTATTAAAAAATAAATAAATAAATAAAGAGTGTAAGAGTGTCTTAAATGGGAGAACTGTAATACCAGGTGCTGAAAGCAATTTTTTTTATTAAAAAAAAAAAAAAAAAGTGGTTAAGAGTGTCTTAAATGGGAGAACTGTAATACCAGGTGCTGTAATCATTTTTGTTTTATTAAAAAATAAATAAATAAATAAAGAGTGTAAGAGTGTCTTAAATGGGAGAACTGTAATACCAGGTGCTGTAAGCATTTTTGTTTTATTAAAAAAAAAAAAAAAAGAGTTTATGAGTGTCATAAATGGGAGATCTGTAATACCAGGTGCTGTAAGCATTTTTGTTTTATTAAAAAAAAAACAGTGTAAGAGTGTCTTAAATGGGAGAACTGTAATACCAGGTGCTGTAAGCATTTTTGTTTTATTAAAAAAAAAATGAGTGTGTGAGTGTCTTAAATGGGAGAACTGTAATACCAGTTGCTGTAAGAATTTTTGATTTTTAAAAAAAAAAAAAAAAAATGAGTGTAAGAGTGTCTTAAATGGGAGAACTGTAATACCAGGTGCTGTAAACATTTTTGTTTTATTAAAAAATAAATAAATAAATAAATAAAGAGTGTAAGAGTGTCTTAAATGGGAGAACTGTAATACCAGGTGCTGTAAGCATTTTTGTTTTATTAAAAAAAAAAAAAAAAGAGTTTATGAGTGTCATAGATGGGAGAACTGTAATACCAGGTGCTGAAAGCATTTTTTTTTTTATAAAAAATTTTTTTTTGTGTATGAGTGTCTGAAATGGGTTAACTGTAATAGCAGGTGCTGTAATCATTTTTGTTTTATAAAAAAAAAAAAATTAGTGTATGAATATCTTAAATGGGAGAACTGTAATACCAGGTGCTGTAAGCAATTTTGTTTTATTAAAAAAAAAAAAAAAAAAAAGAGGTTAAGAGTGTCTTAAATGGGAGAACTGTAATACCAGGTGCTGTAAACATTTTTGTTTTAATAAAAAATAAAAAAAAAAAAAGAGTGTAAGAGTGTCTCAAATGGGAGAACTGTAATACCAGGTGCTGTAAGCAATTTTGTTTTATTAAAAAAAAAAAAAAAAAAAAGAGGTTAAGAGTGTTTAAATTTGAGAACTGTAATACCAGGTGCTGTAATAATTTTTTTTATTAAAAAAAAAAAAAATGAATGTAACAGTGTCTTAAATGGGAGAACTGTAATACCAGGTGCTGTAAGCATTTTTATTTTATTAAAAAAAAAAAAATGAGTGTATGAGTGTCATAAATGGGAGAACTGTAATACCAGGTGCTGTAAGCATTTTTGTTTTATTAAAAAAAAATATATATATGAGTGTATGAGTGTCTTAAATGGGATAACAGTAATACCAGGTGCTGTAAGCATTTTTGTTTTATTAAAAAAAAAAAAAAATGAGTTTATGAGTGTCAAATGGGAGAACTGTAATACCAGGTGCTGTAAGCAATTTTGTTTTATTAAAAAAAAAAATTAAAAAAAAAGAGGTTAAGAGTGTCTTAAATGGGAGAACTGTAATACCAGGTGCTGTAAGCATTTTTGTTTTATTAAAAAAAAAAAAAAGAGTTTATGAGTGTCATAAATGGGAGAACTGTAATACCAGGTGCTGTAAGCAATTTTTTTTATTAAAAAAAAAAAAAAAAAAAGAGGTTAAGAGTGTCTTAAATGGGAGAACTGTAATACCAGGTGCTGTAAGCATTTTTGTTTTATTAAAAAATAAATAAATAAATAAAGAGTGTAAGAGTGTCTTAAATGGGAGAACTGTAATACCAGGTGCTGTAAGCATTTTTGTTTTATTAAAAAAAAAAAAAAAGAGTTTATGAGTGTCATAAATGGGAGAACTGTAATACCAGGTGCTGTAAGCATTTTTGTTTTATTAAAAAAAAAAACAAAAAAAAAAAAGAGTGTAAGAGTGTCTTAAATGGGAGAACTGTAATACCAGGTGCTGTAAGCATTTTTTTTTTATTAAGAAAAAAAAAAGAGTTTAAGAGTGTCTTAAATGGGAGAACTGTAATACCAGGTGCTGTAAGCATTTTTGTTTTATTAAAAAAATAAATAAATAAATAAATAAAGAGTGTAAGAGTGTCTTAAATGGGAGAACTGTAATACCAGGTGCTGTAAGCATTTTTGTTTTATTAAAAAAAAAAAAATGAGTTTATGAGTGTCAAATGGGAGAACTGTAATACCAGGTGCTGTAAGCAATTTTGTTTTATTAAAAAATTTTTTTTTAAAAAAGAGGTTAAGAGTGTCTTAAATGGGAGAACTGTAATACCAGGTGCTGTAAGCATTTTTGTTTTAATAAAAAAAATAAAAAAAAAAATAAAGAGTGTAAGAGTGTCTTAAATGGGAGAACTGTAATACCAGGTGCTGTAAGCATTTTTTTTTTATTAAGAAAAAAAAAAGAGTTTAAGAGTGTCTTAAATGGGAGAACTGTAATACCAGGTGCTGTAAGCATTTTTGTTTTATTAAAAAAAAAAAAATGAGTTTATGAGTGTCATAAATGGGAGAACTGTAATACCAGGTGCTGTAAGCATTTTTGTTTTAATAAAAAAAATAAAAAAATAAATAAAGAGTGTAAGAGTGTCTTAAATGGGAGAACTGTAATACCAGGTGCTGTAAGCATTTTTGTTTTATTAAAAAATAAATAAATAAATAAAGAGTGTAAGAGTGTCTTAAATGGGAGAACTGTAATACCAGGTGCTGTAAGCATTTTTGTTTTATTAAAAAAAAAAACAGTGTAAGAGTGTCTTAAAGGGAGAACTGTAATACCAGGTGCTGTAAGCATTTTTGTTTTATTAAAAAAAAAATGAGTGTGTGAGTGTCTTAAATGGGAGAACTGTAATACCAGGTGCTGTAAGCATTTTTGTTTTATTAAAAAAAAAAACAGTGTAAGAGTGTCTTAAAGGGAGAACTGTAATACCAGGTGCTGTAAGAATTTTTGTTTTATTAAAAAAAAAAAAAAAAAAAATGAGTGCAAGAGTGTCTTAAATGGGAGAACTGTAATACCAGGTGCTGTAAGCATTTTTGTTTTATTAAAAAAAAAATGAGTGTAAGAGTGTCTTAAATGGGAGAACTGTAATACCAGGTGCTGTAAGCATTTTTGTTTTATTAAAAAAAAAAACAGTGTAAGAGTGTCTTAAAGGGAGAACTGTAATACCAGGTGCTGTAAGAATTTTTGTTTTATTAAAAAAAAAAAAAAAAAAAATGAGTGCAAGAGTGTCTTAAATGGGAGAACTGTAATACCAGGTGCTGTAAGCATTTTTGTTTTATTAAAAAATAAATAAATAAATAAAGAGTGTAAGAGTGTCTTAAATGGGAGAACTGTAATACCAGGTGCTGTAAGCAATTTTTTTTATTAAAAAAAAAAAAAAAAAGAGGTTAAGAGTGTCTTAAATGGGAGAACTGTAATACCAGGTGCTGTAATCATTTTTGTTTTATTAAAAAATAAATAAATAAATAAAGAGTGTAAGAGTGTCTTAAATGGGAGAACTGTAATACCAGGTGCTGTAAGAATTTTTGTTTTATTAAAAAAAAAAAAAAAAAAAAAGAGGTTAAGAGTGTCATAAATGGGAGAACTGTAATACCAGGTGCTGTAAACATTTTTGTTTTATTAAAAAATAAATAAATAAATAAAGAGTGTAAGAGTGTCTTAAATGGGAGAACTGTAATAGCAGGTGCTGTAAGCAATTTTGTTTTATTAAAAAAAAAAAAAAACAGTGTAAGAGTGTCTTAAAGGGAGAACTGTAATACCAGGTGCTGTAAGCATTTTTGTTTTATTAAAAAAAAAATGAGTGTGTGAGTGTCTTAAATGGGAGAACTGTAATACCAGGTGCTGTAAGCATTTTTGTTTTATTAAAAAATAAATAAATAAATAAAGAGTGTAAGAGTGTCTTAAATGGGAGAACTGTAATACCAGGTGCTGTAAGCTATTTTTTTTATTAAAAAAAAAAAAAAAAAGAGGTTAAGAGTGTCTTAAATGGGAGAACTGTAATACCAGGTGCTGTAATCATTTTTGTTTTATTAAAAAATAAATAAATAAATAAAGAGTGTAAGAGTGTCTTAAATGGGAGAACTGTAATACCAGGTGCTGTAAGCATTTTTGTTTTATTAAAAAATAAATAAATAAATAAAGAGTGTAAGAGTGTCTTAAATGGGAGAACTGTAATACCAGGTGCTGTAATCATTTTTGTTTTATTAAAAAATAAATAAATAAATAAAGAGTGTAAGAGTGTCTTAAATGGGAGAACTGTAATACCAGGTGCTGTAAGCATTTTTGTTTTATAAAAAAAAAAAAAAAAAAAATGAGTGTAAGAGTGTCTTAAATGGGAGAACTGTAATACCAGGTGCTGGTATCATTTTTGTTTTATTAAAAAATAAATAAATAAAGAGTGTAAGAGTGTCTTAAATGGGAGAACTGTAATACCAGGTGCTGTAATCATTTTTGTTTTATTAAAAAATAAATAAATAAATAAAGAGTGTAAGAGTGTCTTAAATGGGAGAACTGTAATACCAGGTGCTGTAAGCATTTTTGTTTTATTAAAAAAAAAAAAAAAAAAATGAGTGTAAGAGTGTCTTAAATGGGAGAACTGTAATACCAGGTGCTGTAAGAATTTTTGTTTTATTAAAAAAAAAAAAAAAAAAAAATGAGTGTAAGAGTGTCTTAAATGGGAGAACTGTAATACCAGGTGCTGTAAATATTTTTGTTTTATTAAAAAATAAATAAATAAATAAAGAGTGTAAGAGTGTCTTAAATGGGTTAACTGTAATAGCAGGTGCTGTAATCATTTTTGTTTTATAAAAAAAAAAAAAATTAGTGTATGAATATCTTAAATGGGAGAACTGTAATACCAGGTGCTGTAAGCATTTTTGTTTTATTAAAAAAATATATATATATGAGTGTATGAGTGTCTTAAATGGGATAATTGTAATACCAGTTGCTGTAAGCATTTTTGTTTTATTAAAAAAAAAAAAAAAAAGTGTAAGAGTGTCTTAAATGGGAGAACTGTAATACCAGGTGCTGTAAGCATTTTTGTTTTATTAAAAAAAAATATATATATGAGTGTATGAGTGTCTTAAATGGGATAACTGTAATACCAGGTGCTGTAAGCATTTTTGTTTTATAAAAAAAAAAAAAAAAAAAAAAAAAAGAGTGTAAGAGTGTCTTAAATGGGAGAACTGTAATACCAGGTGCTGTAAGCATTTTTGTTTTATTAAAAAAAAAAACAGTGTAAGAGTGTCTTAAATGGGAGAACTGTAATACCAGGTGCTGTAAGCATTTTTGTTTTATTAAAAAATAAATAAATAAATAAAGAGTGTAAGAGTGTCTTAAATGGGAGAACTGTAATACCAGGTGCTGTAAGCAATTTTTTTTATTAAAAAAAAAAAAAAAAAGAGGTTAAGAGTGTCTTAAATGGGAGAACTGTAATACCAGGTGCTGTAATCATTTTTGTTTTATTAAAAAATAAATAAATAAATAAAGAGTGTAAGAGTGTCTTAAATGGGAGAACTGTAATACCAGGTGCTGTAAGCATTTTTGTTTTATTAAAAAAAAAAAAAAATGAGTTTATGAGTGTCATAAATGGGAGAACTGTAATACCAGGTGCTGTGAGCATTTTTGTTTTATTAAAAAATAAATAAATAAATAAAGAGTGTAAGAGTGTCTTAAATGGGAGAACTGTAATACCAGGTGCTGTAAGCATTTTTGTTTTATTAAAAAAAAAAAAAAATGAGTTTATGAGTGTCATAAATGGGAGAACTGTAATACCAGGTGCTGTGAGCATTTTTGTTTTATTAAAAAATAAATAAATAAATAAAGAGTGTAAGAGTGTCTTAAATGGGAGAACTGTAATACCAGGTGCTGTAAGCATTTTTGTTTTATTAAAAAAAAAAAAAAATGAGTTTATGAGTGTCATAAATGGGAGAACTGTAATACCAGGTGCTGTAAACATTTTTGTTTTATTAAAAAATAAATAAATAAATAAAGAGTGCAAGAGTGTCTTAAATGGGAGAACTGTAATACCAGGTGCTGTAAGCATTTTTGTTTTATTAAAAAAAAAAAAAAAATGAGTTTATGAGTGTCATAGATGGGAGAACTGTAATACCAGGTGCTGTAAGCAATTTTGTTTTATTAAAAAAAAAAAAAAAAAAAGAGGTTAAGAGTGTCTTAAATGGGAGAACTGTAATACCAGGTGCTGTAATCATTTTTGTTTTATTAAAAAATAAATAAATAAATAAAGAGTGTAAGAGTGTCTTAAATGGGAGAACTGTAATACCAGGTGCTGTAAGCATTTTTGTTTTATTAAAAAAAAAAAAAAATGAGTTTATGAGTGTCATAAATGGGAGAACTGTAATACCAGGTGCTGTAAACATTTTTGTTTTATTAAAAAATAAATAAATAAATAAAGAGTGCAAGAGTGTCTTAAATGGGAGAACTGTAATACCAGGTGCTGTAAGCATTTTTGTTTTATTTAAAAAAAAAAAAAAATGAGTTTATGAGTGTCATAGATGGGAGAACTGTAATACCAGGTGCTGTAAGCATTTTTGTTTTATTAAAAAAAAAAACAGTGTAAGAGTGTCTTAAATGGGAGAACTGTAATACCAGGTGCTGTAAGCATTTTTGTTTTATTAAAAAAAATATATATATATGAGTGTATGAGTGTCTTAAATGGGATAACTGTAATACCAGGTGCTGTAAGCATTTTTGTTTTATTAAAAAAAAAAAAAAAAAAACAAGAGTGTAAGAGTGTCTTAAATGGGAGAACTGTAATACCAGGTGCTGTAAGCATTTTTGTTTTATTAAAAAAAATATATATATATGAGTGTATGAGTGTCTTAAATGGGAGAACTGTAATACCAGGTGCTGTAAGCAATTTTGTTTTATTAAAAAAAAAAAAAAAAAAAGAGGTTAAGAGTGTCTTAAATGGGAGAACTGTAATACCAGGTGCTGTAATCATTTTTGTTTTATTAAAAAATAAATAAATAAATAAAGAGTGTAAGAGTGTCTTAAATGGGAGAACTGTAATACCAGGTGCTGTAAGCATTTTTGTTTTATTAAAAAAAAAAAAAAATGAGTTTATGAGTGTCATAAATGGGAGAACTGTAATACCAGGTGCTGTAAACATTTTTGTTTTATTAAAAAATAAATAAATAAATAAAGAGTGCAAGAGTGTCTTAAATGGGAGAACTGTAATACCAGGTGCTGTAAGCATTTTTGTTTTATTAAAAAAAAAAAAAAAATGAGTTTATGAGTGTCATAGATGGGAGAACTGTAATACCAGGTGCTGTAAGCAATTTTGTTTTATTAAAAAAAAAAAAAAAAAAAGAGGTTAAGAGTGTCTTAAATGGGAGAACTGTAATACCAGGTGCTGTAAGCATTTTTGTTTTATTAAAAAAAAAAAAAATGAGTTTATGAGTGTCATAAATGGGAGAACTGTAATACCAGGTGCTGTAAGCATTTTTGTTTTATTAAAAAAAAAAACAGTGTAAGAGTGTCTTAAATGGGAGAACTGTAATACCAGGTGCTGTAAGCATTTTTGTTTTATTAAAAAAAATATATATATATGAGTGTATGAGTGTCTTAAATGGGATAACTGTAATACCAGGTGCTGTAAGCATTTTTGTTTTATTAAAAAAAAAAAAAAAAAAAAAAGAGTGTAAGAGTGTCTTAAATGGGAGAACGTCTCGGTTACGTATGTAACCCTCGTTCCCTGAAGGAGGGAACGGAGACGTACGTCGGACGTCACCGACGAATTGGGATCACTTCTGGGAGCCCCTATCAGCTTCGAGTGTATAGAGAACGGGCCAATGGCCATTGGCGTGCGAGATTTGCATCTCGCGCTCCGCCCCGCATCGCGGGTATAAAGCGGAAGCGGATGCAGCGCACATTTGTTTTTCACTGAGGAGCCGAACTAGTGACTCGGCCGCTGCAGTGATGGTACAGCAACTGTGGCGACGGGACGTACGTCTCCGTTCCCTCCTTCAGGGAACGAGGGTTACATACGTAACCGAGACGTTCCCCTTCAGTCGGTCACGTTCGACGTACGTCGGACGTCACCGACGAATTGGGATCCCTATGGAAAACGCCACAGTTACTACCACTTCCAGCGCCCCGCGAAAGCCCCTCAGACCCCCGTCTGTTCGGGGCGGGGAACCTACGCAGGGAGAGTCACTGCTGCTGTTCCGCAAGACCCACTCAGCAGAGTATTGGATAACGCTGGGAAAGCGTGCCCCGGGGGGCCGCTGCGGAAGCCACATCCTACACGTAGGGAGGTATCATGTGGAATATACATGTATGGACTGGCCGTGGGCAGTACAACATACGGAAGTCCCAGGGGTGGCCCCGGCCAATGCAGGCGGGAGACTACACCGCACAGAGACGGCAGAGCGAGCTCTGCCAAGGGAAAGACACGGGCTCGCCGTAGGGAGCCGTACCGTGGAAGAATACACATATGGGACCGCCGTAGGGGTCACAACATATGGATACCCAGCCTAACACAAGTTCCACCAATGCATACGAGTGTTAGACCTGGCGTCGGACGCTCCGCCACGTCTGACTGCCACGGGTTGCGGAGGACTCAACAGGGTTCGCCGTGCTGGGGAACTCGACTGGAGCATATCAGCGCACGTATCCGGTCCATGAGGAGGGGAATGGCGCAGCAAGCCGACACTAGAACGGGCACTTCGGTGTTACCGGCTATTTGAAGCGAGCACACGGGAAGAAACCGGCTCTACACGGAGGCTATAGAATCTAGCGAACGTGTTAGGTGTCGCCCAGCCCGCAGCTCTACATATATCTGTCAGCGAGGCGCCGTGTGCCAGCGCCCAGGAAGAGGCCACACTCCTAGTGGAGTGGGCCCTCAACCCAAGTGGGCAGGGCACGCCTTGGGTTTCATACGCCAAGGCGATGGCATCCACTATCCAGTGAGCCATCCTCTGCTTGGAGACAGCCTTTCCCTTCTGCTGGCCTCCGTAACAGATGAAGAGCTGTTCTGAGGTCCTGAAGCTTTGCGTTCTGTCCACGTAAGTCCGCAGAGCGCGAACGGGACAGAGAAAAGCCAGGGCTGGGTCTGCCTCCTCCGAAGGCAGCGCTTGCAGGTTCACCACCTGGTCCCGAAAGGGAGTGGTGGGAACCTTGGGCACATATCCGGGCCGGGGTCTCAGGATTACCTGAGAGTTACCCGCCCCGAATTCCAGGCACGATTCGTCGGCCGAAAATGCCTGCAGGTCCCCTACCCTCTTGATGGAAGCCAATGCAGTCAGGAGTACTGTCTTCCAGGACAGGATTTTTAACTCTACTGACTGCAAAGGCTCAAAGGGAGCCCTCTGTAATGCGGTTAGCACCAGGGGCAAGTCCCAAGAGGGTATAGAGTGAGGGCGAGGCGGATTTAATCTCCTCGCCCCCCTCAGGAACCTGACGACCAGATCGTGCTTTCCTAGGGACTTACCTTCGACCATGCTGTGATTTGCGGCGATAGCGGCAACATACACTTTGAGGGTGGAGGGAGACAGCCTTCGCTCCAACCCTTCTTGCAGGAAGGAAAGCACAGAGCCGATCGAACATCTTCGGGGGTCTTCTCGACGAGAAGAACACCACTCGACGAACAGGTTCCACTTCAACGCGTAGAGGTGCCTCGTAGAGGGGGCTCTGGCGGAAGTGATGGTGTCTACCACAGCCTGTGGTAGGCCACCTAGAACCTCCGCGTCCCGTCCAGGGACCAGACATGGAGTTTCCAGAGGTCCGGACGCGGGTGCCACAGGGTGCCCCGTCTCTGAGTCAGGAGGTCCTTCCTCAGAGGAATGGGCCAAGGAGGTGCTGTCGCGAGGAGCACTAGTTCCGGGAACCAGGTCCGGTTGGGCCAGTATGGCGCAACTAGCAAGACCTGCTCCTCGTCCTCCCTGACCTTGCACAGTGTCTGCGCAAGAAGGCTCACTGGGGGAAACGCATATTTGCGTAGGCCCCGGGGCCAGCTGTGTGCCAGCGCATCCGAGCCGAGGGTCCCCCCGGTCAGGGAATAGAACAACTGGCAGTGAGACGTGTCCGGGGCGGCAAACAGGTCTACCTGTGCGGTCCCGAAGCGACTCCAGATCAGCTGGACCACCTGGGGATGGAGTCTCCACTCTCCTGGGAGCACTTGCTGTCGTGAGAGCTCGTCGGCTGCACGATTGAGCAGGCCCGGGATATGAATGGCACGAAGCGACCTCAGATGCTTCTGACTCCAGAGGAGGAGATGGCGGGCGAGTTGTGACATGCGGCGGGAGCGTAGACCACCCTGTTTGTTGATGTACGCAACGGCCGTAGTGTTGTCCGTACGGACCAGAACGTGCTTGCCTCGTAGCGGCCCTTTGAGGCGGCCCAGCGCAAGACGAACTGCTAACAACTCGAGGCAATTGATATGCCATTGCAGTTGAGGCCCCGTCCACAGACCCGAAACTGCAAGCCCGTTGTACGTGGCCCCCCAGCCGGTGGATGAGGCATCCGTGGAGACCACAGCATGCCTGGACACTTGTTCTAGGGGAACTCCTGCCCGTAGGAACGAAGGGTCCAACCACGGACTGAAGGTTTGGCGACACTTCGGTGTTACTGAGACACGGAATGAGCCGCTCTGCCACGCCCATCTCGGGACTCGGTCGTGTAGCCAGTGTTGAAGCGGCCTCATATGAAGCAATCCGAGCGGCGTCACTGCGGCTGCGGATGCCATATGCCCCAGGAGCCTCTGAAAATGTTTCAGTGGTACCGCTGTCCTGCATTTGAACGAATTCAAGCAGTTCAACACCGACTGGACGCGCTGCTCTGTGAGTCGCGCTGTCAGATTGACCGAGTCCAACTCCATACCGAGAAAAGAGATCCTCTGCACGGGGCAGAGTTTGCTCTTTTCCCAGTTGACCTGAAGTCCCAACAGGCTGAGGTGACTGAGCACCATGTCCCTGTGTTCGCACAACTGTGCCTTCGACTGAGCCAGAATCAGCCAGTCGTCGAGGTAGTTGAGAATGCGAACACCACGCTCTCTCATGGGAGCAATGGCCGCCTCCGCGACCTTCGTGAAGACGCGGGGCGACAGGGACAGCCCGAAGGGTAGGACTCTGTACTGATATGCCCGTCCCTCGAACGCAAAGCGTAGGAACGGTCTGTGTCGGGGGAGAATCGAGACATGAAAGTACGCGTCCTTCAGGTCGATCGCTGCAAACCAATCTTGGGGACGGATGCACCTGAAGATGCGTTTCTGCGTTAGCATTCTGAACGGCAGCCTGTGAAGGGACCGATTCAAGAACCGCAGGTCCAAGATTGGCCGTAACCCGCCGCCTTTCTTGGGTACAATGAAGTACGGGCTGTAGAAGCCTGTCTTCATATCGGCTGGAGGGACCGGCTCTATCGCGTCCTTCGCCAGTAGGACTGCGATCTCCGCCCGTAGCACGGGGGCGTCCTCCTTCGACACGGAGGTGAAGTGAACGCCCCTGAACTTGGGGGGCCGCCGAGCGAACTGAATCGCATAGCCGAGTCTGATAGTACGGATGAGCCAGCGGGACGGGCTGGGGAGCGCTAACCAGGCTCCCAGCGACCGAACCAGCGGGACCAACGGCACCACAGACGTACCCGCAGCGGGGCAGCGCAGCGGAGTGCAGGGACCCGACTCGGACGGCATCGCGGCCCGAAGTGGGGTCTGAGTGCGCAATGCAACACTTACCTGCTTCCGCTGAGGGGGTGCACGAGTGTGCGGAGGCCTCTTGTGTGCGTCCTGGACACAGCCAGCACCCCCTGCTGGCGATAAGAGAGGCACCGGAGGGTGACAAGGCATGGGAGCGTCGTACACCGCCAAGCGCGCTCTCTTGGCACCCAGAGATTTTAGAAACAGCTCTTTTTTTGAAGTTTTGGGTACCACTGGCCCGAAGGCCAGTGGCGGAACAGAAACCAAACAAGAACATAAAATTCTCTCCCGGCCCTCCAGCGGGAGAAGGAGCGGTGCTGTCACCACCTCCTGAAGAGCTGTCTCCTCCATCTCTGGGTGGCCCGTCTCAGGGTCTCTTACGACGACGCTTGCCACCTGGTTTGGCAGCGGCCTGAGCGGGCTGGACGGCCTTCCCGCGGCCGGCTCCACGCCGTTGCCCTGGTGGAGGCTGCTGCTGGGCTGGGGCGGGAGCGGGGGCGGCGGCGGGCGGCCGCCCTCGGCGACGAGCAGGCGGAGGAGCTGCGGCCGGCGGCTGGGCAGCAGCTGACCGCCGGGGCAGGATGTGTTTGATGGCCTCCGTCTGCTTCTGGACAGTCGAGAACTGCTGGGCAAAGCTCTCGACCGCGTCGCCGAACAGCCCAACCTGGGAAATGGGGGAGTCCAGGAACCGATACTTATCAGTCTCCCTCATATCGGCCAGGTTGAGCCAGAGATGTCGCTCCTGGACCACAAGAGTGGACATCGCCTGACCAATGGAACGGGCGGTGACTTTCGTCGCCCGGAGGGCGAGGTCCGTCGCCGTCCGGAGCTCCCGGAGGAGCTCTGGGTCAGGTCTACCCTCGTGCATGTCCATGAGTGCCTGGGCCTGGTGCACCTGGAGCAACGCCATGGCATGCAAGGCGGACGCAGCCTGTCCACAAGCCTTGTAAGCCTTCCCAGTTAGACTGGAGGAGAACTTACAGGCCTTGGATGGGTGGCGTGGGTCTCCGCGCCAGGTGGAAGCGGACGCCGGACACAGTTGCATCGCGACCGCCCGTTCCACCGGCGGGATCCCCACGTACCCCTTGGCTGGCCCGCCGTCGAGAGTAGTGAGGAGGGAGGAGCTACTCGGCCGGTTTCTGGCAGAAAAAGGTGCCGTCCACGACCTTGTGAGCTCCTCATGCACTTCCGGGAAGAAGGGCACCGGGGCGGGACGCTGAGAACCAGCGCGAGCCGCCCCGAGAAACCAATCATCCAGCCTAGAAGGCTCGGGACACGGTGGAGGGTTCCACACGAGCCCGACCTTTTCGGCGGCCCGGGAAAGCATAGCCGTCAGCTCGGGGTCCGTCTCGGACAACGCCACTCTCCCAGAGGGAGGCAACGCAGCCGGGTCTTCATCCCCCGAGGACTGAAACTCCCCCTCCGATGCAGCGATCGACATCCTATCCTCTGCTGGAGCTCCAAAGGTCACCGTTGGACCACCTCGAGAGGGGCCAGCGACTTCCTCCGAAAGCTCAACCGGCTGCGGCACTACAGAGGGTTTAGGGGCCCACGGAGGCTGGCTCGGCGGGTGTGCCCTAAACGTGATCCTCAGGTCACCCTGGCTATTCGCCGAAGTAGGTCTATCCTGCTGGGCAGGGATAGCACTAGATCGGGGCATAGGTAAGGGGACTCCACCCTCCCGAAGGTAGGCGAGTCTCGACCTTAGCGCCGAGATAGTCATGTTCCCGCAATGGGAACACGAACTATCCACAAACGCTGCCTCGGCATGTTGAATACCCAGACATGTCAGGCAGCGATTGTGACCGTCAGCTGGTGACAGGGAACGACCGCATCCAGAAACGCACGGGTGGAATGACATCTTGAAAAAGACGCAATTTCACACCCGTGTTGCTCTTTTAGAAGAAGCTCTTAACGTGCCGAAGCACCCAGGAACAACCGCGGCAAACACAGGGGATAGTGCAGCCTGTGTTTGCACTCACCGTGGAACGCCCCCACCGAACCAACCGGGATGCTGTAAAAACAGCAGTTTGTTTCACCGATTCCGGTGAGCTCGCGGTTGTCACTGCACGTGCCTTCTCCCCAGCACAAAAGCCTCTTCTCTGCTCTCTCTCTCTCTCTCTGCTGACGCAGGAACAGTCTTCCATGAAGCTTGTTTGGCTCCGAAGTGAATGACAAATGTGCGCTGCATCCGCTTCCGCTTTATACCCGCGATGCGGGGCGGAGCGCGAGATGCAAATCTCGCACGCCAATGGCCATTGGCCCGTTCTCTATACACTCGAAGCTGATAGGGGCTCCCAGAAGTGATCCCAATTCGTCGGTGACGTCCGACGTACGTCGAACGTGACCGACTGAAGGGGAACTGTAATACCAGGTGCTGTAAGCATTTTTGTTTTATTAAAAAAAATATATATATATGAGTGTATGAGTGTCTTAAATGGGAGAACTGTAATACCAGGTGCTGTAAGCATTTTTGTTTTATTAAAAAAAAAAAAAAAAAAATGAGTGTGTGAGTGTCTTAAAAGGGAGAAATGTAATACCAGGTGCTGTAAGCATTTTTGTTTTATTAAAAAAAAAAAAAAAAAAATGAGTGTGTGAGTGTCTTAAAAGGGAGAAATGTAATACCAGGTGCTGTAAGCAATTTTGTTTTATTAAAAAAAAAAAAAAATGAGTTTATGAGTGTCATAAATGGGAGAACTGTAATACCAGGTGCTGTAAGCAATTTTGTTTTATTAAAAAAAAAATTAAAAAAAAAGAGTTTAAGAGTGTCTTAAATGGGAGAACTGTAATACCAGGTGCTGTAAGCATTTTTTTTTTATTAAGAAAAAAAAAAGAGTTTAAGAGTGTCTTAAATGGGAGAACTGTAATACCAGGTGCTGTAAGCATTTTTGTTTTATTAAAAAAAAAATGAGTGTGTGAGTGTCTTAAATGGGAGAACTGTAATACCAGTTGCTGTAAGAATTTTTGATTTTTAAAAAAAAAAAAAAAAAAATGAGTGTAAGAGTGTCTTAAATGGGAGAACTGTAATACCAGGTGCTGTAAACATTTTTGTTTTATTAAAAAATAAATAAATAAATAAAGAGTGTAAGAGTGTCTTAAATGGGAGAACTGTAATACCAGGTGCTGTAAGCATTTTTGTTTTATTAAAAAAAAAAAAAAATGAGTTTATGAGTGTCATAGATGGGAGAACTGTAATACCAGGTGCTGAAAGCATTTTTTTTTTTATAAAAAATTTTTTTTTGTGTATGAGTGTCTTAAATGGGTTAACTGTAATAGCAGGTGCTGTAATCATTTTTGTTTTATAAAAAAAAAAAAATTAGTGTATGAATATCTTAAATGGGAGAACTGTAATACCAGGTGCTGTAAGCAATTTTGTTTTATTAAAAAAAAAAAAAAAAAAAAGAGGTTAAGAGTGTCTTAAATGGGAGAACTGTAATACCAGGTGCTGTAAACATTTTTGTTTTAATAAAAAATAAATAAATAAATAAAGAGTGTAAGAGTGTCTCAAATGGGAGAACTGTAATACCAGGTGCTGTAAGCAATTTTGTTTTATTAAAAAAAAAAAAAAAATAAAGAGGTTAAGAGTGTTTAAATTTGAGAACTGTAATACCAGGTGCTGTAATAATTTTTTTTATTAAAAAAAAAAAAAATGAATGTAACAGTGTCTTAAATGGGAGAACTGTAATACTAGGTGCTGTAAGCATTTTTATTTTATTAAAAAAAAAAAAAATGAGTGTATGAGTGTCATAAATGGGAGAACTGTAATACCAGGTGCTGTAAGCATTTTTGTTTTATTAAAAAAAAAAATATATATGAGTGTATGAGTGTCTTAAATGGGAGAACTGTAATACCAGGTGCTGTAAGCAATTTTGTTTTATTAAAAAAAAAATTTAAAAAAAAAGAGTTTAAGAGTGTCTTAAATGGGAGAACTGTAATACCAGGTGCTGTAAGCATTTTTGTTTTATTAAAAAAAAAATTTAAAAAAAAAGAGTTTAAGAGTGTCTTAAATGGGAGAACTGTAATACCAGGTGCTGTAAGCATTTTTTTTTTATTAAGAAAAAAAAAAGAGTTTAAGAGTGTCTTAAATGGGAGAACTGTAATACCAGGTACTGTAAGCATTTTTGTTTTATTGAAAAATAAATAAATAAATAAAGAGTGTAAGAGTGTCTTAAATGGGAGAACTGTAATACCAGGTGCTGTAAGCATTTTTGTTTTATTAAAAAAAAAAAAAAAAGAGTTTATGAGTGTCATAAATGGGAGATCTGTAATACCAGGTGCTGTAAGCATTTTTGTTTTATTAAAAAAAAAACAGTGTAAGAGTGTCTTAAATGGGAGAACTGTAATACCAGGTGCTGTAAGCATTTTTGTTTTATTAAAAAAAAAATGAGTGTGTGAGTGTCTTAAATGGGAGAACTGTAATACCAGGTGCTGTAAGCATTTTTGTTTTATTAAAAAAAAAAAAAAAAAAAAAAAAAATAAGTGTGTGAGTGTCTTAAATGGGAGAACTGTAATACCAGGTGCTGTAAGCATTTTTGTTTTATTAAAAAAAAAAAAAAATGAGTTTATGAGTGTCAAATGGGAGAACTGTAATACCAGGTGCTGTAAGCAATTTTGTTTTATTAAAAAAAAAAATTAAAAAAAAAGAGGTTAAGAGTGTCTTAAATGGGAGAACTGTAATACCAGGTGCTGTAAGCATTTTTGTTTTAATAAAAAAAATAAAAAAATAAATAAAGAGTGTAAGAGTGTCTTAAATGGGAGAACTGTAATACCAGGTGCTGTAAGCATTTTTGTTTTATTAAAAAAAAAAAAATGAGTTTATGAGTGTCATAAATGGGAGAACTGTAATACCAGGTGCTGAAAGCATTTTTGTTTTATTAAAAAAATATATATATATGAGTGTATGAGTGTCTTAAATGGGAGAACTGTAATACCAGGTGCTGTAAGCAATTTTTTTTATTAAAAAAAAAAAAAAAAAAAGAGGTTAAGAGTGTCTTAAATGGGAGAACTGTAATACCAGGTGCTGTAAGCATTTTTGTTTTATTAAAAAATAAATAAATAAATAAAGAGTTTATGAGTGTCATAAATGGGAGAACTGTAATACCAGGTGCTGTAAGCATTTTTGTTTTATTAAAAAAAAAAGAAAAAAAAAAAAAGAGTGTAAGAGTGTCTTAAATGGGAGAACTGTAATACCAGGTGCTGTAAGCATTTTTGTTTTATTAAAAAATAAATAAATAAATAAATAAAGAGTGTAAGAGTGTCTTAAATGGGAGAACTGTAATACCAGGTGCTGTAAGCATTTTTGTTTTATTAAAAAAAAAAAAATGAGTTTATGAGTGTCAAATGGGAGAACTGTAATACCAGGTGCTGTAAGCAATTTTGTTTTATTAAAAAATTTTTAAAAAAAAAAGAGGTTAAGAGTGTCTTAAATGGGAGAACTGTAATACCAGGTGCTGTAAGCATTTTTGTTTTAATAAAAAAAATTAAAAAAATAAATAAAGAGTGTAAGAGTGTCTTAAATGGGAGAACTGTAATACCAGGTGCTGTAAGCATTTTTGTTTTATTAAAAAATAAATAAATAAATAAATAAAGAGTGTAAGAGTGTCTTAAATGGGAGAACTGTAATACCAGGTGCTGTAAGCATTTTTGTTTTATTAAAAAAAAAAAAATGAGTTTATGAGTGTCAAATGGGAGAACTGTAATACCAGGTGCTGTAAGCAATTTTGTTTTATTAAAAAAATTTAAAAAAAAAAAGAGGTTAAGAGTGTCTTAAATGGGAGAACTGTAATACCAGGTGCTGTAAGCATTTTTGTTTTAATAAAAAAAAAAAATAAATAAATAAAGAGTGTAAGAGTGTCTTAAATGGGAGAACTGTAATACAAGGTGCTGTAAGCATTTTTTTTTTATTAAGAAAAAAAAAAGAGTTTAAGAGTGTCTTAAATGGGAGAACTGTAATACCAGGTGCTGTAAGCATTTTTGTTTTATTAAAAAAAAAAAAATGAGTTTATGAGTGTCATAAATGGGAGAACTGTAATACCAGGTGCTGTAAGCATTTTTGTTTTAATAAAAAAAATAAAAAAATATATAAAGAGTGTAAGAGTGTCTTAAATGGGAGAACTGTAATACCAGGTGCTGTAAGCATTTTTGTTTTATTAAAAAATAAATAAATAAATAAAGAGTGTAAGAGTGTCTTAAATGGGAGAACTGTAATACCAGGTGCTGTAAGCAATTTTTTTTATTAAAAAAAAAAAAAAAAAGAGGTTAAGAGTGTCTTAAATGTGAGAACTGTAATACCAGGTGCTGTAATAATTTTTTTTATTAAAAAAAAAAAAAATGAATGTAACAGTGTCTTAAATGGGAGAACTGTAATACCAGGTGCTGTAAGCATTTTTATTTTATTAAAAAAAAAAAAAATGAGTGTATGAGTGTCATAAATGGGAGAACTGTAATACCAGGTGCTGTAAGCATTTTTGTTTTATTAAAAAAAAAAATATATATGAGTGTATGAGTGTCTTAAATGGGATAACAGTAATACCAGGTGCTGTAAGCATTTTTGTTTTATTAAAAAAAAAATGAGTGTGTGAGTGTCTTAAATGGGAGAACTGTAATACCAGGTGCTGTAAGCATTTTTGTTTTATTAAAAAAAAAATGAGTGTGTGAGTGTCTTAAATGGGAGAACTGTAATACCAGGTGCTGTAAGCATTTTTGTTTTATTAAAAAAAAAAAAAAAAAAAAAAAAAATAAGTGTGTGAGTGTCTTAAATGGGAGAACTGTAATACCAGGTGCTGTAAGCATTTTTGTTTTATTAAAAAAAAAAAAAAATGAGTTTATGAGTGTCAAATGGGAGAACTGTAATACCAGGTGCTGTAAGCAATTTTGTTTTATTAAAAAAAAAAATTAAAAAAAAAGATTTTAAGAGTGTCTTAAATGGGAGAACTGTAATACCAGGTGCTGTAAGCATTTTTGTTTTAATAAAAAAAATAAAAAAATAAATAAAGAGTGTAAGAGTGTCTTAAATGGGAGAACTGTAATACCAGGTGCTGTAAGCATTTTTGTTTTATTAAAAAAAAAAAAATGAGTTTATGAGTGTCATAAATGGGAGAACTGTAATACCAGGTGCTGTAAGCAATTTTTTTTATTAAAAAAAAAAAAAAAAAAAGAGGTTAAGAGTGTCTTAAATGGGAGAACTGCAATACCAGGTGCTGTAAGCATTTTTGTTTTATTAAAAAATAAATAAATAAATAAAGAGTGTAAGAGTGTCTTAAATGGGAGAACTGTAATACCAGGTGCTGTAAGCATTTTTGTTTTATTAAAAAAAAAAAAAAAGAGTTTATGAGTGTCATAAATGGGAGAACTGTAATACCAGGTGCTGTAAGCATTTTTGTTTTATTAAAAAAAAAAAAAAAAGAGTTTATGAGTGTCATAAATGGGAGATCTGTAATACCAGGTGCTGTAAGCATTTTTGTTTTATTAAAAAAAAAACAGTGTAAGAGTGTCTTAAATGGGAGAACTGTAATACCAGGTGCTGTAAGCATTTTTGTTTTATTAAAAAAAAAATGAGTGTGTGAGTGTCTTAAAAGGGAGAAATGTAATACCAGGTGCTGTAAGCAATTTTGTTTTATTAAAAAAAAAATTTAAAAAAAAGAGTTTAAGAGTGTCTTAAATGGGAGAACTGTAATACCAGGTGCTGTAAGCATTTTTGTTTTATTGAAAAATAAATAAATAAATAAAGAGTGTAAGAGTGTCTTAAATGGGAGAACTGTAATACCAGGTGCTGTAAGAATTTTTGTTTTATTAAAAAAAAAAAAAAAAGAGTTTATGAGTGTCATAAATGGGAGATCTGTAATACCAGGTGCTGTAAGCATTTTTGTTTTATTAAAAAAAAAACAGTGTAAGAGTGTCTTAAATGGGAGAACTGTAATACCAGTTGCTGTAAGAATTTTTGATTTTTAAAAAAAAAAAAAAAAAATGAGTTTATGAGTGTCATAGATGGGAGAACTGTAATACCAGGTGCTGTAAACATTTTTGTTTTATTAAAAAATAAATAAATAAAAAAACAGTGTAAGAGTGTCTTAAATGGGAGAACTGTAATACCAGGTGCTGTAAGCATTTTTGTTTTATTAAAAAAAAAAAAAAATGAGTTTATGAGTGTCATAGATGGGAGAACTGTAATACCAGGTGCTGAAAGCATTTTTTTTTTTATAAAAAATTTTTTTTTGTGTATGAGTGTCTTAAATGGGTTAACTGTAATAGCAGGTGCTGTAAGCAATTTTGTTTTATTAAAAAAAAAAAAAAAAAAAAGAGGTTAAGAGTGTTTAAATTTGAGAACTGTAATACCAGGTGCTGTAAGCAATTTTGTTTTATTAAAAAAAAAAAAAAAAAAAAGAGGTTAAGAGTGTTTAAATTTGAGAACTGTAATACCAGGTGCTGTAATAATTTTTTTTATTAAAAAAAAAAAAAAATGAATGTAACAGTGTCTTAAATGGGAGAACTGTAATACCAGGTGCTGTAAGCATTTTTATTTTATTAAAAAAAAAAAAAATGAGTGTATGAGTGTCATAAATGGGAGAACTGTAATACCAGGTGCTGTAAGCATTTTTGTTTTATTAAAAAAAAAAATATATATGAGTGTATGAGTGTCTTAAATGGGATAACAGTGATACCAGGTGCTGTAAGCATTTTTGTTTTATTAAAAAAAAAATGAGTGTGTGAGTGTCTTAAATGGGAGAACTGTAATACCAGGTGCTGTAAGCATTTTTGTTTTATTAAAAAAAAAATGAGTGTGTGAGTGTCTTAAATGGGAGAACTGTAATACCAGGTGCTGTAAGCATTTTTGTTTTATTAAAAAAAAAAAAATGAGTTTATGAGTGTCATAAATGGGAGAACTGTAATACCAGGTGCTGAAAGCATTTTTGTTTTATTAAAAAAATATATATATATGAGTGTATGAGTGTCTTAAATGGGAGAACTGTAATACCAGGTGCTGTAAGCAATTTTTTTTATTAAAAAAAAAAAAAAAAAAAGAGGTTAAGAGTGTCTTAAATGGGAGAACTGTAATACCAGGTGCTGTAAGCATTTTTGTTTTATTAAAAAATAAATAAATAAATAAAGAGTGTAAGAGTGTCTTAAATGGGAGAACTGTAATACCAGGTGCTGTAAGCATTTTTGTTTTATTAAAAAAAATATATATATATGAGTGTATGAGTGTCTTAAATGGGAGAACTGTAATACCAGGTGCTGTAAGCATTTTTGTTTTATTAAAAAAAAAAAAAAAAAAATGAGTGTGTGAGTGTCTTAAAAGGGAGAAATGTAATACCAGGTGCTGTAAGCATTTTTGTTTTATTAAAAAAAAAAAAAAAAAAATGAGTGTGTGAGTGTCTTAAAAGGGAGAAATGTAATACCAGGTGCTGTAAGCAATTTTGTTTTATTAAAAAAAAAAAAAAATGAGTTTATGAGTGTCATAAATGGGAGAACTGTAATACCAGGTGCTGTAAGCAATTTTGTTTTATTAAAAAAAAAATTAAAAAAAAAGAGTTTAAGAGTGTCTTAAATGGGAGAACTGTAATACCAGGTGCTGTAAGCATTTTTTTTTTATTAAGAAAAAAAAAAGAGTTTAAGAGTGTCTTAAATGGGAGAACTGTAATACCAGGTGCTGTAAGCATTTTTGTTTTATTAAAAAAAAAATGAGTGTGTGAGTGTCTTAAATGGGAGAACTGTAATACCAGGTGCTGTAAGCAATTTTGTTTTATTAAAAAAAAAAAAAAATGAGTTTATGAGTGTCATAAATGGGAGAACTGTAATACCAGGTGCTGTAAGCAATTTTGTTTTATTAAAAAAAAAATTAAAAAAAAAGAGTTTAAGAGTGTCTTAAATGGGAGAACTGTAATACC
>JBAPCB010000092.1:0-24589 GCA_039654105.1 Coreius guichenoti
TAAAGTCAGAATTGTGAGAGTCAGAATTGTGAGATATAAAGTCAGAATTGTGATATAAAGTCTGAATTGTGAGAATCAGAATTGTGAGATATAAAGTCAGAATAGTGATATAAAGTCAGAATTGTGATATAAAGTCAGAATTGTGAGAGTCAGAATTGTGAGATATAAAGTCAGAATAGTGATATAAAGTCCGAATTGTGAGATATAAAGTCAGAATTGTGATATAAAGTCAGATTGTGAGAGTCAGAATTGTGAGATATAAAGTCAGAATTGTGAGATATATAGTCGGAATTGTGTGATATAAATTCAGATTTGTGAGATAAAACTCTGAATTGTGTGATATAATTTCAGATTTGTGAGATATAAAGTCAGAATTGTGTGATATAAATTCAGATTTGTGAGATATAAAGTCAGAGTTGTGAGATATAAGTTCAGATTTGTGAGATATAAAGTCAGAATTGTGTGATATAAATTCAGAATTGTGAGATATAAAGTCAGAATTGTGATATAAAGTCAGAATTGTGAGATATAAAGTCAGAATTTGAGATATAAAGTCAGAATTGTGATATAAAGTCAGAATTGTGAGATATAAAGTCATAATTGTGTGATATGCAGTCAGATTTGTGAGATATAAAGTCAGAATTGTGAGATATAAAGCCAGAATTGTGATGTCAGAGTTGTGAGATATAAAGTCAGAATTGTGATATAAAGTCAGAATTGTGTGATATAAATTCAGATTTGTGAGATATAAAGCCAGAATTGTGAGATATAAAGTCAGAATTGTGAGAGACTCAGAATTGTGAGGTATAAAGTCAGAATTGTGAGAGTCAGAATTGTGTGATATTAGGTCAGAATTGTGTGATATAAAGTCAGAATTGTGATATAAAGCCAGAATTGTGAGATATAAAGTCAGAATTGTGAGAGAGTCAGAATTGTGAGATATAAAGTCAGAATTGTGTGATATAAAGTCAGAATTGTGTGATATAAAGTCAGAATTGTGAGATATAGAGTCAGAATTGTGAGATAAAAAGTCAGATTTGTGTGATATAAATTCAGATTTGTGAGATATAAAGTCAGAATTGTGAGATATAAAGTCAGAATTGTGTGATATAAATTTAGATTTGTGAGATATAAAGTCAGATTTGTGAGATATAAAGTCAGAATTGTGTGATATAAATTCAGAATTGTGAGATATAAAGTCAGAATTGTTGTGATATAAATTCAGAATTGTGAGATATAAAGTCAGAATTGTGAGATATAAAGTCAGAATTGTGTGATATAAAGTCAGAATTGTGAGATATAAAGTCAGAATTGTGATATAAAGTCAGAATTGTGAGATATAAAGTCATAATTGTGTGATATGCAGTCAGATTTGTGAGATATAAAGTCTGAATTGTGAGATATAAAGCCAGAATTGTGATATTAAGTCAGATTTGTGAGATATAAAGTCAGAATTGTGAGATATAAAGTCAGAATTGTGTGATATAAATTCAGATTTGTGAGAGAGTCAGAATTGTGTGATATTAGGTCAGAATTGTGTGATATTAGGTCAGAATTGTGTGATATAAAGTCGAATTGTGATATAAAGCCAGAATTGTGAGATATGAAGTCAGAATTGTGAGAGAGTCAGAATTGTGAGATATAAAGTCAGAATTGTGAGATATAAAGTCAGAATTGTGAGATATAAAGTCAGAATTGTGTGATATAAATTCAGAATTGTGTGATATAAATTCAGATTGTGTGATATAAAGTCAGAATTCTGAGAGTCAGAATTGTGAGATATAAAGTCAGAACTGTTTGATATAAAATTCAGAATTGTGAGATATAAAGTCAGAATTGTGTGATATAAATTCAGATTTGTGAGATATAAAGTCAGAATTGTGAGATATAAATTAAGAATTTTGATATAAAGTCAGAATTGCGAGATATAAAGTCAGAATTGTGTGATATAAAATCAGAATTGTGAGATATAAAGTCAGAATTGTGAGATATAAAGTCAGAATTGTGAGATATAAAGTCATAATTGTGTGATATAAATTCAGAATTGCGAGAGATAAAGTCAGAATTGTGTGATATAAAGTCAGAATTCTGAGAGTCAGAATTGTGAGATATAAAGTCAGAATTGTGTGATATGAAGTCAGAATTGTGAGAGTCAGAATTGTGAGATATAAAGTCAGAATTGTGAGATTATAAAGTCAGAATTGTGTGATATAAATTCAGATTTGTGAGATATAAAGTCAGAATTGTGATATAAAGCCAGAATTGTGAGATATAAAGTCAGAATTGTGAGAGAGTCAGAATTGTGAGATATAAAGTCAGAATTGTGTGATATAAAGTCAGAATTGTGAGACATAAATTCAGATTTGTGTGATATAAATTCAGATTTGTGAGGTATAAAGTCAGAATTGTGAGATATAAAGTCAGAATTGTGAGAGAGTCAGAATTTTGAGATATAATGTCAGAATTTTGAGAGTTAGAATTGTGAGATATAAAGTCAGAATTGTGATATAAAGTCTGAATTGTGAGAGTCAGAATTGTGAGATATAAAGTCAGAATAGTGATATAAAGTCCGAATTGTGAGATATAAAGTCAGAATTGTGATATAAAGTCAGAATTGTGAAAGTCAGAATTGTGAGATATAAAGTCAGAATTGTGAGATATAAAGTCAGAATTGTGTGATATAAAGTCGGAAATGTGAGATATAAAGTCGGATTTGTGAGATATATAGTCGGAATTGTGTGATATAAATTCAGATTTGTGTGATATAAATTCAGATTTGTGAGATATATAGTCAGAATTGTGAGATATAAAGTCAGAATTGTGTGATATAAATTCGGAATTGTGAGATATAAAGTCAGAGTTGTGAGATATAAAGTCAGAGTTGTGAGATATAAAGTCAGAATTGTGTGATATAGTCAAAATTCTGTGGTGAAAAGTCAGAATTGTGAGATATAAAGTCAGAATTGTGTTATATAAAATCAGAATTGTGAGATATAAAGTCAGAATTGTGTGATATAGTCAAAATTCTGTGGTGAAAAGTCAGAATTGTGAGATATAAATTCAGAATTGTGAGATATAAAGTCAGAATTGTGTTATATAAAATCAGAATTGTGAGATATAAAGTCAGAATAGTGCGATATAAAGTCAGAATTGTGTGATATAAATTCAGAATTGTGTGATATAAAGTCAGAATTGTGTGATATTAAGTCAGAATTGTGTGATATAAAGTCAGAATTGTGTGATATTAAGTCAGAATTGTGTGATATAAAGTCAGAATTGTGATATAAAGTCAGAATTGTGTGATATTAAGTCAGAATTGTGAGAGTCAGAATTGTGAGATAAAGTCAGAATTGTGTGATATAAATTCAGATTTTGTGAGATAAAAAGTCAGAATTGTGTGATATAATTTCAGATTTGTGAGATATAAAGTCAGAATTGTGAGATATAAAGTCAGAATTGTGTGATATAAATTCAGATTTGTGAGATATAA
The DNA here is from genome assembly GCA_039654105.1 of Coreius guichenoti. Lineage (NCBI taxonomy): Eukaryota > Metazoa > Chordata > Actinopteri > Cypriniformes > Gobionidae > Coreius > Coreius guichenoti. The sequence goes on from JBAPCB010000092.1 coordinate 3,491, forward strand.
AGTCAGAATTGTGAGATATAAAGTCAGAATTGTGAGATATAAAGTCAGAATTGTGTGATATAAATTCAGATTTGTGAGATATAAAGTCAGAGTTGTGAGATATAAATTCAGATTTGTGAGATATAAAGTCAGAATTGTGTGATATAAATTCAGAATTTTGAGATATAAAGTCAGAATTGTGTGATATAAAGTCAGAATTCTGAGATATAAAGTCAGAATTGTGAGATATAAAGTCAGAACTGTGAGATATAAAGTCAGAATTGTGATATAAAGTCAGAATTGTGAGATATAAAGTCATAATTGTGTGATATGCAGTCAGATTTGTGAGATATAAAGTCAGAATTGTGAGATATAAAGCCAGAATTGTGATATTAAGTCAGATTTGTGAGATATAAAGTCAGAATTGTGAGATATAAAGTCAGAATTGTGTGATATAAATTCAGATTTGTGAGATATAAAGTCAGAATTGTGAGAGTCAGAATTGTGTGATATTAGGTCAGAATTGTGTGATATAAAGTCAGAATTGTGATATAAAGCCAGAATTGTGAGATATAAAGTCAGAATTGTGAGAGAGTCAGAATTGTGAGATATAAAGTCAGAATTGTGAGAGTCAGAATTGTGTGATATTAGGTCAGAATTGTGTGATATAAAGTCAGAATTGTGATATAAAGCCAGAATTGTGAGATATAAAGTCAGAATTGTGAGAGAGTCAGAATTGTGAGATATAAAGTCAGAATTGTGTGATATAAATTCAGATTTGTGAGATATAAAGTCAGAATTGTGAGATATAAAGTCAGAATTGTGAGATATAAAGTCAGAATTGTGTGATATAAATTCAGATTTGTGAGATATAAAGTCAGAGTTGTGAGATATAAATTCAGATTTGTGAGATATAAAGTCAGAATTGTGTGATATAAATTCAGAATTTTGAGATATAAAGTCAGAATTGTGTGATATAAAGTCAGAATTCTGAGATATAAAGTCAGAATTGTGTGATATAAAGTCAGAATTGTGAGATATAAAGTCAGAATTGTGATATAAAGTCAGAATTGTGAGATATAAAGTCATAATTGTGTGATATGCAGTCAGATTTGTGAGATATAAAGTCAGAATTGTGAGATATAAAGCCAGAATTGTGATATTAAGTCAGATTTGTGAGATATAAAGTCAGAATTGTGAGATATAAAGTCAGAATTGTGTGATATAAATTCAGATTTGTGAGATATAAAGTCAGAATTGTGAGAGTCAGAATTGTGTGATATTAGGTCAGAATTGTGTGATATAAAGTCAGAATTGTGATATAAAGCCAGAATTGTGAGATATAAAGTCAGAATTGTGAGAGAGTCAGAATTGTGAGATATAAAGTCAGAATTGTGAGAGTCAGAATTGTGTGATATTAGGTCAGAATTGTGTGATATAAAGTCAGAATTGTGATATAAAGCCAGAATTGTGAGAGAGTCAGAATTGTGAGATATAAAGTCAGAATTGTGTGATATAAAGTCAGAATTGTGAGATATAAATTCAGATTTGTGTGATATAAATTCAGATTTGTGAGGTATAAAGTCAGAATTGTGAGATATAAAGTCAGAATTGTGAGAGAGTCAGAATTGTGAGATATAAAGTCAGAATTGTGTGATATAAAGTCAGAATTGTGAGATATAAATTCAGATTTGTGTGATATAAATTCAGATTTGTGAGGTATAAAGTCAGAATTGTGAGATATAAAGTCAGAATTGTGTGATATAAAGTCAGAATTGTGAGATATAAATTCAGATTTGTGTGATATAAATTCAGATTTGTGAGGTATAAAGTCAGAATTGTGAGATATAATGTCAGAATTTTGAGAGTTAGAATTGTGAGATATAAAGTCAGAATTGTGATATAAAGTCTGAATTGTGAGAATCAGAATTGTGAGATATAAAGTCAGAATAGTGATATAAAGTCCGAATTGTGATATAAAGTCAGAATTGTGAGAGTCAGAATTGTGAGATATAAAGTCAGAATAGTGATATAAAAGTCAGAATTGTGTGATATAAAGTCGGAATTGTGAGATATAAAGTCGGATTTGTGAGATATATAGTCGGAATTGTGTGATATAAAGTCAGAATAGTGATATAAAGTCCGAATTGTGATATAAAGTCAGAATTGTGAGAGTCAGAATTGTGAGATATAAAGTCAGAATTGTGATATAAAGTCTGAATTGTGAGAATCAGAATTGTGAGATATAAAGTCAGAATAGTGATATAAAGTCAGAATTGTGATATAAAGTCAGAATTGTGAGAGTCAGAATTGTGAGATATAAAGTCAGAATTGTGTGATATAAAGTCGGAATTGTGAGATATAAAGTCGGATTTGTGAGATATATAGTCGGAATTGTGTGATATAAATTCAGATTTGTGAGATAAAAAGTCCGAATTGTGTGATATAATTTCAGATTTGTGAGATATAAAGTCAGAATTGTGTGATATAAATTCAGATTTGTGAGATATAAAGTCAGAGTTGTGAGATATAAATTCAGATTTGTGAGATATAAAGTCAGAATTGTGTGATATAAGTCCGAATTGTGAGATATAAAGTCAGAATTGTGATATAAAGTCATAATTGTGTGATATAAAGCCAGAATTGTGATATTAAGTCAGATTTGTGAGATATAAAGTCAGAATTGTGAGATATAAAGCCAGAATTGTGATATTAAGTCAGATTTGTGAGATATAAAGTCAGAATTGTGAGATATAAAGCCAGAATTGTGATATTAAGTCAGATTTGTGAGATATAAAGTCAGAATTGTGAGATATAAAGTCAGAATTGTGAGATGTAAAGTCAGAATTGTGAGAGTCAGAATTGTGTGATATTAGGTCAGAATTGTGTGATATAAAGTCAGAATTGTGATATAAAGCCAGAATTGTGAGAGAGTCAGAATTGTGAGATATAAAGTCAGAATTGTGAGAGAGTCAGAATTGTGAGATATAAAGTCAGAATTGTGAGAGTCAGAATTGTGTGATATTAGGTCAGAATTGTGTGATATAAAGTCAGAATTGTGATATAAAGCCAGAATTGTGAGATATAAAGTCAGAATTGTGAGAGAGTCAGAATTGTGAGATATAAGTCAGAATTGTGTGATATAAAGTCAGAATTGTGAGATATAAATTCAGATTTGTGTGATATAAATTCAGATTTGTGAGGTATAAAGTCAGAATTGTGAGATATAAAGTCAGAATTGTGAGAGAGTCAGAATTTTGAGATATAAAGTCAGAATTGTGAGATATAATGTCAGAATTTTGAGAGTTAGAATTGTGAGATATAAAGTCAGAATTGTGATATAAAGTCTGAATTGTGAGAGTCAGAATTGTGAGATATAAAGTCAGAATAGTGATATAAATTCCGAATTGTGAGATATAAAGTCAGAATTGTGAGATATAAAGTCAGAATTGTGTCATATAAAGTCAGAATTGTGTGATATAAAGTCCGATTGTAAGATATAAAGTCAGAATTGTGAGATATAAAGTCAGAATAGTGATATAAAGTCAGAATTGTGAGATATAAAGTCAGAATTGTGTGATATAAAGTCAGAATAGTGATATAAAGTCAGAATTGTAGATATAAAGTCAGAATTGTGAGATATAAAGTCAGAATAGTGATATAAAGTCAGAATTGTAAGATATAAAGTCAGAATTGTGAGATATAAAGTCAGAATAGTGATATAACGTCAGAATTGTGAGATATAAATTCAGAATTGTGTGATATAAATTCAGATTTGTGAGATAAAAAGTCAGAATTATGAGATATAAAGTCAGAATTTGTTTGATATAATGTCAGAATTGTGTGATTGAAGTCAGAATTGTGAGAGTCAGAATTGTGAGATATAAAGTCAGAATTGTGAGATATAAAGTCAGAATTGTGTGATATAAATTCAGATTTGTGAGATATAAAGTCAGAATTGTGATATAAAGCCAGAATTGTGAGATATAAAGTCAGAATTGTGAGAGAGTCAGAATTGTGAGATATAAAGTCAGAATTGTGTGATATAAAGTCAGAATTGTGAGACATAAATTCAGATTTGTGTGTGATATAAATTCAGATTTGTGAGGTATAAAGTCAGAATTGTGAGATATAAAGTCAGAATTGTGAGATATAATGTCAGAATTTTGAGAGTTAGAATTGTGAGATATAAAGTCAGAATTGTGATATAAAGTCTGAATTGTGAGAGTCAGAATTGTGAGATATAAAGTCAGAATAGTGATATAAAGTCCGAATTGTGAGATATAAAGTCAGAATTGTGATATAAAGTCAGAATTGTGTGATATTAAGTCAGAATTGTGAGAGTCAGAATTGTGAGATAAAGTCAGAATTGTGTGATATAAATTCAGATTTGTGAGATAAAAAGTCAGAATTGTGTGATATAATTTCAGATTTGTGAGATATAAAGTCAGAATTGTGAGATATAAAGTCAGAATTGTGTGATATAAATTCAGATTTGTGAGATATAAAGTCAGAATTGTGAGATATAAAGTCAGAATTGTGAGATATAAAGTCAGAATTGTGTGATATAAATTCAGATTTGTGAGATATAAAGTCAGAGTTGTGAGATATAAATTCAGATTTGTGAGATATAAAGTCAGAATTGTGTGATATAAATTCAGAATTTTGAGATATAAAGTCAGAATTGTGTGATATAAAGTCAGAATTCTGAGATATAAAGTCAGAATTGTGAGATATAAAGTCAGAACTGTGAGATATACAGTCAGAATTGTGTGATATAAATTCAGAATTGTGAGATATAAAGTCAGAATTGTGTGATATGCAGTCAGATTTGTGAGATATAAAGTCAGAATTGTGAGATATAAAGCCAGAATTGTGATATTAAGTCAGATTTGTGAGATATAAAGTCAGAATTGTGTGATATAAATTCAGATTTGTGAGATATAAAGTCAGAATTGTGAGAGTCAGAATTGTGTGATATTAGGTCAGAATTGTGTGATATAAAGTCAGAATTGTGATATAAAGCCAGAATTGTGAGATATAAAGTCAGAATTGTGAGAGAGTCAGAATTGTGAGATATAAAGTCAGAATTGTGAGAGTCAGAATTGTGTGATATTAGGTCAGAATTGTGTGATATAAAGTCAGAATTGTGATATAAAGCCAGAATTGTGAGATATAAAGTCAGAATTGTGAGAGAGTCAGAATTGTGAGATATAAAGTCAGAATTGTGTGATATAAAGTCAGAATTGTGAGAGAGTCAGAATTGTGAGATATAAAGTCAGAATTGTGTGATATAAAGTCAGAATTGTGAGATATAAATTCAGATTTGTGTGATATAAATTCAGATTTGTGAGGTATAAAGTCAGAATTGTGAGATATAAAGTCAGAATTGTGAGAGAGTCAGAATTTTGAGATATAAAGTCAGAATTGTGAGATATAATGTCAGAATTTTGAGAGTTAGAATTGTGAGATATAAAGTCAGAATTGTGATATAAAGTCTGAATTGTGAGAATCAGAATTGTGAGATATAAAGTCAGAATAGTGATATAAAGTCCGAATTGTGATATAAAGTCAGAATTGTGAGAGTCAGAATTGTGAGATATAAAGTCAGAATAGTGATATAAAGTCAGAATTGTGTGATATAAAGTCGGAATTGTGAGATATAAAGTCGGATTTGTGAGATATATAGTCGGAATTGTGTGATATAAAGTCAGAATAGTGATATAAAGTCCGAATTGTGATATAAAGTCAGAATTGTGAGAGTCAGAATTGTGAGATATAAAGTCAGAATTGTGATATAAAGTCTGAATTGTGAGAATCAGAATTGTGAGATATAAAGTCAGAATAGTGATATAAAGTCCGAATTGTGATATAAAGTCAGAATTGTGAGAGTCAGAATAGTGAGATATAAAGTCAGAATAGTGATATAAAGTCAGAATTGTGATATAAAGTCAGAATTGTGAGAGTCAGAATTGTGAGATATAAAGTCAGAATTGTGTGATATAAAGTCGGAATTGTGAGATATAAAGTCGGATTTGTGAGATATATAGTCGGAATTGTGTGATATAAATTCAGATTTGTGAGATATAATTTCCGAATTGTGTGATATAATTTCAGATTTGTGAGATATAAAGTCAGAATTGTGTGATATAAATTCAGATTTGTGAGATATAAAGTCAGAGTTGTGAGATATAAATTCAGATTTGTGAGATATAAAGTCAGAATTGTGTGATATAAAGTCAGAATTGTGAGATATAAAGTCATAATTGTGATATAAAGTCATAATTGTGTGATATAAAGCCAGAATTGTGATATTAAGTCAGATTTGTGAGATATAAAGTCAGAATTGTGAGATATAAAGCCAAAATTGTGATATTAAGTCAGATTTGTGAGATATAAAGTCAGAATTGTGAGATATAAAGTCAGAATTGTGAGATGTAAAGTCAGAATTGTGAGAGTCAGAATTGTGTGATATTAGGTCAGAATTGTGTGATATAAAGTCAGAATTGTGATATAAAGCCAGAATTGTGAGAGAGTCAGAATTGTGAGATATAAAGTCAGAATTGTGAGAGAGTCAGAATTGTGAGATATAAAGTCAGAATTGTGAGAGTCAGAATTGTGTGATATTAGGTCAGAATTGTGTGATATAAAGTCAGAATTGTGATATAAAGCCAGAATTGTGAGATATAAAGTCAGAATTGTGAGAGAGTCAGAATTGTGAGATATAAAGTCAGAATTGTGTGATATAAAGTCAGAATTGTGAGATATAAATTCAGATTTGTGTGATATAAATTCAGATTTGTGAGGTATAAAGTCAGAATTGTGAGATATAAAGTCAGAATTGTGAGAGAGTCAGAATTTTGAGATATAAAGTCAGAATTGTGATATAAAGTCAGAATTGTGATATAAAGTCAGAATTGTGAGAGTCAGAATTGTGAGATATAAAGTCAGAATTGTGTGATATAAAGTCGGAATTGTGAGATATAAAGTCGGATTTGTGAGATATATAGTCGGAATTGTGTGATATAAATTCAGATTTGTGAGATATAATTTCCGAATTGTGTGATATAATTTCAGATTTGTGAGATATAAAGTCAGAATTGTGTGATATAAATTCAGATTTGTGAGATATAAAGTCAGAGTTGTGAGATATAAATTCAGATTTGTGAGATATAAAGTCAGAATTGTGTGATATAAAGTCAGAATTGTGAGATATAAAGTCATAATTGTGATATAAAGTCATAATTGTGTGATATAAAGCCAGAATTGTGATATTAAGTCAGATTTGTGAGATATAAAGTCAGAATTGTGAGATATAAAGCCAAAATTGTGATATTAAGTCAGATTTGTGAGATATAAAGTCAGAATTGTGAGATATAAAGTCAGAATTGTGAGATGTAAAGTCAGAATTGTGAGAGTCAGAATTGTGTGATATTAGGTCAGAATTGTGTGATATAAAGTCAGAATTGTGATATAAAGCCAGAATTGTGAGAGAGTCAGAATTGTGAGATATAAAGTCAGAATTGTGAGATATAAAGTCAGAATTGTGAGAGTCAGAATTGTGTGATATTAGGTCAGAATTGTGTGATATAAAGTCAGAATTGTGATATAAAGCCAGAATTGTGAGATATAAAGTCAGAATTGTGAGAGAGTCAGAATTGTGAGATATAAAGTCAGAATTGTGTGATATAAAGTCAGAATTGTGAGATATAAATTCAGATTTGTGTGATATAAATTCAGATTTGTGAGGTATAAAGTCAGAATTGTGAGATATAAAGTCAGAATTGTGAGAGAGTCAGAATTTTGAGATATAAAGTCAGAATTGTGAGATATAATGTCAGAATTTTGAGAGTTAGAATTGTGAGATATAAAGTCAGAATTGTGATATAAAGTCTGAATTGTGAGAGTCAGAATTGTGAGATATAAAGTCAGAATAGTGATATAAATTCCGAATTGTGAGATATAAAGTCAGAATTGTGAGATATAAAGTCAGAATTGTGTGATATAAAGTCAGAATTGTGTGATATAAAGTCCGAATTGTAAGATATAAAGTCAGAATTGTGAGATATAAAGTCAGAATAGTGATATAAAGTCAGAATTGTGAGATATAAAGTCAGAATTGTGTGATATAACGTCAGAATTGTGAGATATAAATTCAGAATTGTGTGATATAAATTCAGATTTGTGAGATAAAAAGTCAGAATTGTGAGATATAAAGTCAGAATTTGTTTGATATAATGTCAGAATTGTGTGATTTGAAGTCAGAATTGTGAGATATAAAGTCAGAATTGTGAGATATAAAGTCAGAATTGTGTGATATAAATTCAGATTTGTGAGATATAAAGTCAGAATTGTGTGATATAAATTCAGAATTGTGTGATATAAATTCAGATTTGTGAGATATAAAGTCAGAATTGTGAGATATAAAGTCAGAACTGTTTGATATAAATTCAGAATTGTGAGATATAAAGTCAGAATTGTGTGATATAAAATCAGAATTGTGAGATATAAAGTCAGAATTGTGAGATATAAACTCAGAATTGTGTGATATAAATTCAGAATTGCGAGAGATAAAGTCAGAATTGTGTGATATAAAGTCAGAATTCTGAGAGTCAGAATTGTGAGATATAAAGTCAGAATTGTGTGATATGAAGACAGAATTGTGAGAGTCAGAATTGTGAGATATAAAGTCAAAATTGTGAGATATAAAGCCAGAATTGTGATATTAAGTCAGATTTGTGAGATATAAAGTCAGAATTGTGAGATATAAAGTCAGAATTGTGTGACATAAATTCAGATTTGTAAGATATAAAGTCAGAATTGTGATATAAAGCCAGAATTGTGAGATATAAAGTCAGAATTGTGAGAGAGTCAGAATCGTGAGATATAAAGTCAGAATTGTGAGAGTCAGAATTGTGTGATATTAGGTCAGAATTGTGTGATATAAAGTCAGAATTGTGATATAAAGCCAGAATTGTGAGATATAAAGTCAGAATTGTGAGAGAGTCAGAATTGTGAGATATAAAGTCAGAATTGTGTGATATAAAGTCAGAATTGTGAGATATAAATTCAGATTTGTGTGATATAAATTCAGATTTGTGAGGTATAAAGTCAGAATTGTGAGATATAAAGTCAGAATTGTGAGAGAGTCAGAATTTTAAGATATAAAGTCAGAATTGTGTGATATAATGTCAGAATTTTGAGAGTTAGAATTGTGAGATATAAAGTCAGAATTGTGATATAAAGTCTGAATTGTGAGAGTCAGAATTGTGAGATATAAAGTCAGAATAGTGATATAAAGTCCGAATTGTGAGATATAAAGTCAGAATTGTGATATAAAGTCAGAATTGTGAGAGTCAGAATTGTGAGATATAAAGTCAGAATTGTGAGATATAAAGTCAGAATTGTGTGATATAAAGTCGGATTTGTGAGATATATAGTCGGAATTGTGTGATATAAATTCAGATTTGTGAGATAAAAAGTCCGAATTGTGTGATATAATTTCAGATTTGTGAGATATAAAGTCAGAATTGTGAGATATAATGTCAGAATTTTGAGAGTTAGAATTGTGAGATATAAAGTCTGAATTGTGAGAGTCAGAATTGTGAGATATAAAGTCAGAATAGTGATATAAAGTCCGAATTGTGAGATATAAAGTCAGAATTGTGATATAAAGTCAGAATTGTGAGAGTCAGAATTGTGAGATATAAAGTCAGAATTGTGAAATATAAAGTCGGAATTGTGAGATATAAAGTCGGATTTGTGAGATATAAAGTCAGAATTGTGTGATATAAATTCAGAATTGTGTGATATAAATTCAGAATTGTGTGATATAAAGTCAGAATTCTGAGAGTCAGAATTGTGAGATATAAAGTCAGAACTGTTTGATATAAATTCAGAATTGTGAGATATAAAGTCAGAATTGTGTGATATAAATTCAGATTTGTGAGATATAAAGTCAGAATTGTGAGATATAAATGAAGAATTTTGATATAAAGTCAGAATTGCGAGATATAAAGTCAGAATTGTGTGATATAAAATCAGAATTGTGAGATATAAAGTCAGAATTGTGTGATATGAAGTCAGAATTGTGAGAGTCAGAATTGTGAGATATAAAGTCAGAATTGTGAGATATAAAGTCAGAATTGTGTGATATAAATTCAGATTTGTGAGATATAAAGTCAGAATTGTGATATAAAGCCAGAATTGTGAGATATAAAGTCAGAATTGTGTGATATAAAGTCAGAATTGTGAGATATAAATTCAGATTTGTGTGATATAAATTCAGATTTGTGAGGTATAAAGTCAGAATTGTGAGATATAAAGTCAGAATTGTGAGAGAGTCAGAATTTTGAGATATAAAGTCAGAATTGTGAGATATAATGTCAGAATTTTGAGAGTTAGAATTGTGAGATATAAAGTCAGAATTGTGATATAAAGTCTGAATTGTGAGAGTCAGAATTGTGAGATATAAAGTCAGAATTGTGATATAAAGTCAGAATTGTGAAAGTCAGAATTGTGAGATATAAAGTCAGAATTGTGAGATATAAAGTCAGAATTGTGTGATATAAAGTCGGAATTGTGAGATATAAAGTCGGATTTGTGAGATATATAGTCGGAATTGTGTGATATAAATTCAGATTTGTGAAATAAAAAGTCCGAATTGTGTGATATAATTTCAGATTTGTGAGATATAAAGTCAGAATTGTGTGATATAAATTCAGATTTGTGAGATATAAAGTCAGAATTGTGAGATATAAAATCAGAATTGTGTGATATAACGTCAGAATTGTGAGATATAAATTCAGAATTGTGTGATATAAATTCAGATTTGTGAGATATAAAGTCAGAATTGTGAGATATAAAGTCAGAATTGTGTGATATAAATTCGGAATTGTGAGATATAAAGTCAGAATTGTGTGATATAGTCAAAATTCTGTGGTGAAAAGTCAGAATTGTGAGATATAAAGTCAGAGTTGTGTTATATAAAATCAGAATTGTGAGATATAAATTCAGAATTGTGAGATATAAAGTCAGAATTGTGTTATATAAAATCAGAATTGTGAGATATAAAGTCAGAATTGTGCGATATAAAGTCAGAATTGTGTGATATAAATTCAGAATTGTGTGATATAAAGTCAGAATTGTGTGATATTAAGTCAGAATTGTGTGATATAAAGTCAGAATTGTGTGATATTAAGTCAGAATTGTGTGATATTAAGTCAGAATTGTGTGATATGAAGTTAGAATTGTGGGATATAAAGTCAGAATTGTGTGATATTAAGTCAGAATTGTGAGAGTCAGAATTGTGAGATATAAAGTCAGAATTGTGTGATATAAATTCAGAATTGTGATATAAAGTCAGAATTGTGAGAGTCAGAATTGTGAGATATATAGTCGGAATTGTGTGATATAAATTCAGATTTGTGAGATAAAAACTCTGAATTGTGTGATATAATTTCAGATTTGTGAGATATAAAGTCAGAGTTGTGAGATATAAGTTCAGATTTGTGAGATATAAAGTCAGAATTGTGTGATATAAATTCAGAATTGTGAGATATAAAGTCAGAATTGTGATATAAAGTCAGAATTGTGAGATATAAAGTCAGAATTTTGAGATATAAAGTCAGAATTGTGATATAAAGTCAGAATTGTGAGATATAAAGTCATAATTGTGTGATATGCAGTCAGATTTGTGAGATATAAAGTCAGAATTGTGAGATATAAAGCCAGAATTGTGATGTCAGAGTTGTGAGATATAAAGTCAGAATTGTGAGATATAAAGTCAGAATTGTGTGATATAAATTCAGATTTGTGAGATATAAAGTCAGAATTGTGAGAGTCAGAATTGTGTGATATTAGGTCAGAATTGTGTGATATAAAGTCAGAATTGTGATATAAAGCCAGAATTGTGAGATATAAAGTCAGAATTGTGAGAGACTCAGAATTGTGAGGTATAAAGTCAGAATTGTGAGAGTCAGAATTGTGTGATATTAGGTCAGAATTGTGTGATATAAAGTCAGAATTGTGATATAAAGCCAGAATTGTGAGATATAAAGTCAGAATTGTGAGAGAGTCAGAATTGTGAGATATAAAGTCAGAATTGTGTGATATAAAGTCAGAATTGTGTGATATAAAGTCAGAATTGTGAGATATAGAGTCAGAATTGTGAGATAAAGAGTCAGATTTGTGTGATATAAATTCAGATTTGTGAGATATAAAGTCAGAATTGTGAGATATAAAGTCAGAATTGTGTGATATAAATTTAGATTTGTGAGATATAAAGTCAGATTTGTGAGATATAAAGTCAGAATTGTGTGATATAAATTCAGAATTGTGAGATATAAAGTCAGAATTGTGTGATATAAATTCAGAATTGTGAGATATAAAGTCAGAATTGTGAGATATAAAGTCAGAATTGTGTGATATAAAGTCAGAATTGTGAGATATAAAGTCAGAATTGTGATATAAAGTCAGAATTGTGAGATATAAAGTCATAATTGTGTGATATGCAGTCAGATTTGTGAGATATAAAGTCAGAATTGTGAGATATAAAGCCAGAATTGTGATATTAAGTCAGATTTGTGAGATATAAAGTCAGAATTGTGAGATATAAAGTCAGAATTGTGTGATATAAATTCAGATTTGTGAGAGAGTCAGAATTGTGTGATATTAGGTCAGAATTGTGTGATATTAGGTCAGAATTGTGTGATATAAAGTCAGAATTGTGATATAAAGCCAGAATTGTGAGATATGAAGTCAGAATTGTGAGAGAGTCAGAATTGTGAGATATAAAGTCAGAATTGTGAGATATAAAGTCAGAATTGTGTGATATAAATTCAGAATTGTGTGATATAAATTCAGAATTGTGTGATATAAAGTCAGAATTCTGAGAGTCAGAATTGTGAGATATAAAGTCAGAACTGTTTGATATAAATTCAGAATTGTTAGATATAAAGTCAGAATTGTGTGATATAAATTCAGATTTGTGAGATATAAAGTCAGAATTGTGAGATATAAATTAAGAATTTTGATATAAAGTCAGAATTGCGAGATATAAAGTCAGAATTGTGTGATATAAAATCAGAATTGTGAGATATAAAGTCAGAATTGTGAGATATAAAGTCAGAATTGTGAGATATAAAGTCATAATTGTGTGATATAAATTCAGAATTGCGAGAGATAAAGTCAGAATTGTGTGATATAAAGTCAGAATTCTGAGAGTCAGAATTGTGAGATATAAAGTCAGAATTGTGTGATATGAAGTCAGAATTGTGAGAGTCAGAATTGTGAGATATAAAGTCAGAATTGTGAGATATAAAGTCAGAATTGTGTGATATAAATTCAGATTTGTGAGATATAAAGTCAGAATTGTGATATAAAGCCAGAATTGTGAGATATAAAGTCAGAATTGTGAGAGAGTCAGAATTGTGAGATATAAAGTCAGAATTGTGTGATATAAAGTCAGAATTGTGAGACATAAATTCAGATTTGTGTGATATAAATTCAGATTTGTGAGGTATAAAGTCAGAATTGTGAGATATAAAGTCAGAATTGTGAGAGAGTCAGAATTTTGAGATATAAAGTCAGAATTGTGAGATATAATGTCAGAATTTTGAGAGTTAGAATTGTGAGATATAAAGTCAGAATTGTGATATAAAGTCTGAATTGTGAGAGTCAGAATTGTGAGATATAAAGTCAGAATAGTGATATAAAGTCCGAATTGTGAGATATAAAGTCAGAATTGTGATATAAAGTCAGAATTGTGAAAGTCAGAATTGTGAGATATAAAGTCAGAATTGTGAGATATAAAGTCAGAATTGTGTGATATAAAGTCGGAATTGTGAGATATAAAGTCGGATTTGTGAGATATATAGTCGGAATTGTGTGATATAAATTCAGATTTGTGTGATATAAATTCAGATTTGTGAGATATATAGTCAGAATTGTGAGATATAAAGTCAGAATTGTGTGATATAAATTCGGAATTGTGAGATATAAAGTCAGAGTTGTGAGATATAAAGTCAGAGTTGTGAGATATAAAGTCAGAATTGTGTGATATAGTCAAAATTCTGTGGTGAAAAGTCAGAATTGTGAGATATAAAGTCAGAATTGTGTTATATAAAATCAGAATTGTGAGATATAAAGTCAGAATTGTGTGATATAGTCAAAATTCTGTGGTGAAAAGTCAGAATTGTGAGATATAAATTCAGAATTGTGAGATATAAAGTCAGAATTGTGTTATATAAATTCAGAATTGTGAGATATAAAGTCAGAATTGTGTGATATAAAGTCAGAATTGTGAGATATAAAGTCAGAATTGTGATATAAAGTCAGAATTGTGAGATATAAAGTCATAATTGTGTGATATGCAGTCAGATTTGTGAGATATAAAGTCAGAATTGTGAGATATAAAGCCAGAATTGTGATATTAAGTCAGATTTGTGAGATATAAAGTCAGAATTGTGAGATATAAAGTCAGAATTGTGTGATATAAATTCAGATTTGTGAGATATAAAGTCAGAATTGTGAGAGTCAGAATTGTGTGATATTAGGTCAGAATTGTGTGATATAAAGTCAGAATTGTGATATAAAGCCAGAATTGTGAGATATAAAGTCAGAATTGTGAGAGAGTCAGAATTGTGAGATATAAAGTCAGAATTGTGTGATATAAAGTCAGAATTGTGAGATATAAATTCAGATTTGTGTGATATAAATTCAGATTTGTGAGGTATAAAGTCAGAATTGTGAGATATAAAGTCAGAATTGTGAGAGAGTCAGAATTTTGAGATATAAAGTCAGAATTGTGAGATATAATGTCAGAATTTTGAGAGTTAGAATTGTGAGATATAAAGTCAGAATTGTGATATAAAGTCTGAATTGTGAGAATCAGAATTGTGAGATATAAAGTCAGAATAGTGATATAAAGTCCGAATTGTGATATAAAGTCAGAATTGTGAGAGTCAGAATTGTGAGATATAAAGTCAGAATAGTGATATAAAGTCAGAATTGTGTGATATAAAGTCGGAATTGTGAGATATAAAGTCGGATTTGTGAGATATATAGTCGGAATTGTGTGATATAAAGTCAGAATAGTGATATAAAGTCCGAATTGTGATATAAAGTCAGAATTGTGAGAGTCAGAATTGTGAGATATAAAGTCAGAATTGTGATATAAAGTCTGAATTGTGAGAATCAGAATTGTGAGATATAAAGTCAGAATAGTGATATAAAGTCCGAATTGTGATATAAAGTCAGAATTGTGAGAGTCAGAATTGTGAGATATAAAGTCAGAATAGTGATATAAAGTCAGAATTGTGATATAAAGTCAGAATTGTGAGAGTCAGAATTGTGAGATATAAAGTCAGAATTGTGTGATATAAAGTCGGAATTGTGAGATATAAAGTCGGATTTGTGAGATATATAGTCGGAATTGTGTGATATAAATTCAGATTTGTGAGATAAAAAGTCCGAATTGTGTGATATAATTTCAGATTTGTGAGATATAAAGTCAGAATTGTGTGATATAAATTCAGA
Source organism: Coreius guichenoti (assembly GCA_039654105.1). Lineage (NCBI taxonomy): Eukaryota > Metazoa > Chordata > Actinopteri > Cypriniformes > Gobionidae > Coreius > Coreius guichenoti. Next base: position 19,007 of record JBAPCB010000092.1, read on the forward strand.
TTTGTGAGATATAAAGTCAGAGTTGTGAGATATAAATTCAGATTTGTGAGATATAAAGTCAGAATTGTGTGATATAAAGTCAGAATTGTGATATAAAGCCAGAATTGTGAGATATAAAGTCAGAATTGTGAGAGAGTCAGAATTGTGAGATATAAAGTCAGAATTGTGTGATATAAAGTCAGAATTGTGAGATATAAATTCAGATTTGTGTGATATAAATTCAGATTTGTGAGGTATAAAGTCAGAATTGTGAGATATAAAGTCAGAATTGTGAGAGAGTCAGAATTTTGAGATATAAAGTCAGAATTGTGAGATATAATGTCAGAATTTTGAGAGTTAGAATTGTGAGATATAAAGTCAGAATTGTGATATAAAGTCTGAATTGTGAGAGTCAGAATTGTGAGATATAAAGTCAGAATAGTGATATAAATTCCGAATTGTGAGATATAAAGTCAGAATTGTGAGATATAAAGTCAGAATTGTGTCATATAAAGTCAGAATTGTGTGATATAAAGTCCGAATTGTAAGATATAAAGTCAGAATTGTGAGATATAAAGTCAGAATAGTGATATAAAGTCAGAATTGTGAGATATAAAGTCAGAATTGTGTGATATAAAGTCAGAATAGTGATATAAAGTCAGAATTGTAAGATATAAAGTCAGAATTGTGAGATATAAAGTCAGAATAGTGATATAAAGTCAGAATTGTAAGATATAAAGTCAGAATTGTGAGATATAAAGTCAGAATAGTGATATAACGTCAGAATTGTGAGATATAAATTCAGAATTGTGTGATATAAATTCAGATTTGTGAGATAAAAAGTCAGAATTATGAGATATAAAGTCAGAATTTGTTTGATATAATGTCAGAATTGTGTGATTTGAAGTCAGAATTGTGAGAGTCAGAATTGTGAGATATAAAGTCAGAATTGTGAGATATAAAGTCAGAATTGTGTGATATAAATTCAGATTTGTGAGATATAAAGTCAGAATTGTGATATAAAGCCAGAATTGTGAGATATAAAGTCAGAATTGTGAGAGAGTCAGAATTGTGAGATATAAAGTCAGAATTGTGTGATATAAAGTCAGAATTGTGAGACATAAATTCAGATTTGTGTGATATAAATTCAGATTTGTGAGGTATAAAGTCAGAATTGTGAGATATAAAGTCAGAATTGTGAGATATAATGTCAGAATTTTGAGAGTTAGAATTGTGAGATATAAAGTCAGAATTGTGATATAAAGTCTGAATTGTGAGAGTCAGAATTGTGAGATATAAAGTCAGAATAGTGATATAAAGTCCGAATTGTGAGATATAAAGTCAGAATTGTGATATAAAGTCAGAATTGTGTGATATTAAGTCAGAATTGTGAGAGTCAGAATTGTGAGATAAAGTCAGAATTGTGTGATATAAATTCAGATTTGTGAGATAAAAAGTCAGAATTGTGTGATATAATTTCAGATTTGTGAGATATAAAGTCAGAATTGTGAGATATAAAGTCAGAATTGTGTGATATAAATTCAGATTTGTGAGATATAAAGTCAGAATTGTGAGATATAAAGTCAGAATTGTGAGATATAAAGTCAGAATTGTGTGATATAAATTCAGATTTGTGAGATATAAAGTCAGAGTTGTGAGATATAAATTCAGATTTGTGAGATATAAAGTCAGAATTGTGTGATATAAATTCAGAATTTTGAGATATAAAGTCAGAATTGTGTGATATAAAGTCAGAATTCTGAGATATAAAGTCAGAATTGTGAGATATAAAGTCAGAACTGTGAGATATACAGTCAGAATTGTGTGATATAAATTCAGAATTGTGAGATATAAAGTCAGAATTGTGTGATATGCAGTCAGATTTGTGAGATATAAAGTCAGAATTGTGAGATATAAAGCCAGAATTGTGATATTAAGTCAGATTTGTGAGATATAAAGTCAGAATTGTGTGATATAAATTCAGATTTGTGAGATATAAAGTCAGAATTGTGAGAGTCAGAATTGTGTGATATTAGGTCAGAATTGTGTGATATAAAGTCAGAATTGTGATATAAAGCCAGAATTGTGAGATATAAAGTCAGAATTGTGAGAGAGTCAGAATTGTGAGATATAAAGTCAGAATTGTGAGAGTCAGAATTGTGTGATATTAGGTCAGAATTGTGTGATATAAAGTCAGAATTGTGATATAAAGCCAGAATTGTGAGATATAAAGTCAGAATTGTGAGAGAGTCAGAATTGTGAGATATAAAGTCAGAATTGTGTGATATAAAGTCAGAATTGTGAGAGAGTCAGAATTGTGAGATATAAAGTCAGAATTGTGTGATATAAAGTCAGAATTGTGAGATATAAATTCAGATTTGTGTGATATAAATTCAGATTTGTGAGGTATAAAGTCAGAATTGTGAGATATAAAGTCAGAATTGTGAGAGAGTCAGAATTTTGAGATATAAAGTCAGAATTGTGAGATATAATGTCAGAATTTTGAGAGTTAGAATTGTGAGATATAAAGTCAGAATTGTGATATAAAGTCTGAATTGTGAGAATCAGAATTGTGAGATATAAAGTCAGAATAGTGATATAAAGTCCGAATTGTGATATAAAGTCAGAATTGTGAGAGTCAGAATTGTGAGATATAAAGTCAGAATAGTGATATAAAGTCAGAATTGTGTGATATAAAGTCGGAATTGTGAGATATAAAGTCGGATTTGTGAGATATATAGTCGGAATTGTGTGATATAAAGTCAGAATAGTGATATAAAGTCCGAATTGTGATATAAAGTCAGAATTGTGAGAGTCAGAATTGTGAGATATAAAGTCAGAATTGTGATATAAAGTCTGAATTGTGAGAATCAGAATTGTGAGATATAAAGTCAGAATAGTGATATAAAGTCCGAATTGTGATATAAAGTCAGAATTGTGAGAGTCAGAATAGTGAGATATAAAGTCAGAATAGTGATATAAAGTCAGAATTGTGATATAAAGTCAGAATTGTGAGAGTCAGAATTGTGAGATATAAAGTCAGAATTGTGTGATATAAAGTCGGAATTGTGAGATATAAAGTCGGATTTGTGAGATATATAGTCGGAATTGTGTGATATAAATTCAGATTTGTGAGATATAATTTCCGAATTGTGTGATATAATTTCAGATTTGTGAGATATAAAGTCAGAATTGTGTGATATAAATTCAGATTTGTGAGATATAAAGTCAGAGTTGTGAGATATAAATTCAGATTTGTGAGATATAAAGTCAGAATTGTGTGATATAAAGTCAGAATTGTGAGATATAAAGTCATAATTGTGATATAAAGTCATAATTGTGTGATATAAAGCCAGAATTGTGATATTAAGTCAGATTTGTGAGATATAAAGTCAGAATTGTGAGATATAAAGCCAAAATTGTGATATTAAGTCAGATTTGTGAGATATAAAGTCAGAATTGTGAGATATAAAGTCAGAATTGTGAGATGTAAAGTCAGAATTGTGAGAGTCAGAATTGTGTGATATTAGGTCAGAATTGTGTGATATAAAGTCAGAATTGTGATATAAAGCCAGAATTGTGAGAGAGTCAGAATTGTGAGATATAAAGTCAGAATTGTGAGAGAGTCAGAATTGTGAGATATAAAGTCAGAATTGTGAGAGTCAGAATTGTGTGATATTAGGTCAGAATTGTGTGATATAAAGTCAGAATTGTGATATAAAGCCAGAATTGTGAGATATAAAGTCAGAATTGTGAGAGAGTCAGAATTGTGAGATATAAAGTCAGAATTGTGTGATATAAAGTCAGAATTGTGAGATATAAATTCAGATTTGTGTGATATAAATTCAGATTTGTGAGGTATAAAGTCAGAATTGTGAGATATAAAGTCAGAATTGTGAGAGAGTCAGAATTTTGAGATATAAAGTCAGAATTGTGATATAAAGTCAGAATTGTGATATAAAGTCAGAATTGTGAGAGTCAGAATTGTGAGATATAAAGTCAGAATTGTGTGATATAAAGTCGGAATTGTGAGATATAAAGTCGGATTTGTGAGATATATAGTCGGAATTGTGTGATATAAATTCAGATTTGTGAGATATAATTTCCGAATTGTGTGATATAATTTCAGATTTGTGAGATATAAAGTCAGAATTGTGTGATATAAATTCAGATTTGTGAGATATAAAGTCAGAGTTGTGAGATATAAATTCAGATTTGTGAGATATAAAGTCAGAATTGTGTGATATAAAGTCAGAATTGTGAGATATAAAGTCATAATTGTGATATAAAGTCATAATTGTGTGATATAAAGCCAGAATTGTGATATTAAGTCAGATTTGTGAGATATAAAGTCAGAATTGTGAGATATAAAGCCAAAATTGTGATATTAAGTCAGATTTGTGAGATATAAAGTCAGAATTGTGAGATATAAAGTCAGAATTGTGAGATGTAAAGTCAGAATTGTGAGAGTCAGAATTGTGTGATATTAGGTCAGAATTGTGTGATATAAAGTCAGAATTGTGATATAAAGCCAGAATTGTGAGAGAGTCAGAATTGTGAGATATAAAGTCAGAATTGTGAGATATAAAGTCAGAATTGTGAGAGTCAGAATTGTGTGATATTAGGTCAGAATTGTGTGATATAAAGTCAGAATTGTGATATAAAGCCAGAATTGTGAGATATAAAGTCAGAATTGTGAGAGAGTCAGAATTGTGAGATATAAAGTCAGAATTGTGTGATATAAAGTCAGAATTGTGAGATATAAATTCAGATTTGTGTGATATAAATTCAGATTTGTGAGGTATAAAGTCAGAATTGTGAGATATAAAGTCAGAATTGTGAGAGAGTCAGAATTTTGAGATATAAAGTCAGAATTGTGAGATATAATGTCAGAATTTTGAGAGTTAGAATTGTGAGATATAAAGTCAGAATTGTGATATAAAGTCTGAATTGTGAGAGTCAGAATTGTGAGATATAAAGTCAGAATAGTGATATAAATTCCGAATTGTGAGATATAAAGTCAGAATTGTGAGATATAAAGTCAGAATTGTGTGATATAAAGTCAGAATTGTGTGATATAAAGTCCGAATTGTAAGATATAAAGTCAGAATTGTGAGATATAAAGTCAGAATAGTGATATAAAGTCAGAATTGTGAGATATAAAGTCAGAATTGTGTGATATAACGTCAGAATTGTGAGATATAAATTCAGAATTGTGTGATATAAATTCAGATTTGTGAGATAAAAAGTCAGAATTGTGAGATATAAAGTCAGAATTTGTTTGATATAATGTCAGAATTGTGTGATTTGAAGTCAGAATTGTGAGATATAAAGTCAGAATTGTGAGATATAAAGTCAGAATTGTGTGATATAAATTCAGATTTGTGAGATATAAAGTCAGAATTGTGTGATATAAATTCAGAATTGTGTGATATAAATTCAGATTTGTGAGATATAAAGTCAGAATTGTGAGATATAAAGTCAGAACTGTTTGATATAAATTCAGAATTGTGAGATATAAAGTCAGAATTGTGTGATATAAAATCAGAATTGTGAGATATAAAGTCAGAATTGTGAGATATAAACTCAGAATTGTGTGATATA
>JBAPCB010000093.1:0-33446 GCA_039654105.1 Coreius guichenoti
TAAAGTCAGAATTGTGAGATATAGAGTCAGAATTGTGAGATATAAAGTCAGAATTGTGTGATATAAATTCAGATTGTGAGATATAAATTCAGATTTGTGAGATATAAAGTCAGAATTGTGTGATATAAATTCATATTTGTGAGATATAAAGTCAGAGTTGTGAGATATAAAGTCAGATTTGTGAGATATAAAGTCAGAATTGCGTGATATAAATTCAGAATTGTGAGATATAAAGTCAGAATTGTGTGATATAAATTCAGATTTGTGAGATATAAAGTCAGAATTGTGAGATATAAAGTCAGAATTGTGTGATATAAATTCAGATTTGTGAGATATAAAGTCAGAGTTGTGAGATATAAAGTCAGATTTGTGAGATATAAGATCAGAATTGTGTCATATAAATTCAGAATTGTGAGATATAAAGTCAGAATTGTGAGATATAAAGTCAGAATTGTGAGAGTCAGAATTGTGTGATATTAGGTCAGAATTGTGTGATATAAAGTCAGAATTGTGATATAAAGCCAGAATTGTGATATAAAGTCAGAATTGTGAGAGAGTCAGAATTGTGAGATATAAAGTCAGAATTGTGTGATATAAAGTCAGAATTGTGAGATATAAATTCAGATTTGTGTGATATAAATTCAGATTTGTGAGGTATAAAGTAAGAATTGTGAGATATAAAGTCAGAATTGTGATATAAAGTCCGAATTGTGAGATATAAAGTCAGAATTGTGAGATATAAAGTCAGAATTGTGTGATATAAAGTCAGAATTGTGTGATATAAAGTCAGAATTGTGAGATATAAAGTCAGAATTGTGAGATATAGAGTCAGAATTGTGAGATATAGAGTCAGAATAGTGATATAAAGTCAGAATTGTGAGATATAAAGTCAGAATTGTGAGATATAAAGTCAGAATTGTGAGATATAAAGTCAGAATTGTGAGATATAAAGTCAGAACTTGTGAGATATACAGTCAGAATTGTGTGATATAAATTCAGAATTGTGAGATATAAAGTCAGAATTGTGAGATATAAAGTCAGAATTGTGAGATATAAAGTCAGAATTGTGAGATATAAAGTCAGAACTGTGAGATATACAGTCAGAATTGTGTGATATAAATTCAGAATTGTGTGATATGCAGTCAGATTTGTGAGATATAAAGTCAGAATTGTGAGATATAAAGCCAGAATTGTGATATTAAGTCAGATTTGTGAGATATAAAGTCAGAATTGTGAGATGTAAAGTCAGAATTGTGTGATATAAATTCAGATTTGTGAGATATAAAGTCAGAATTGTGAGAGTCAGAATTGTGAGATATAAAGTCAGAATTGTGTGATATAAAGTCAGAATTGTGAGATATAAATTCAGATTTGTGTGATATAAATTCAGATTTGTGAGGTATAAAGTCAGAATTGTGAGAGAGTCAGAATTTTGAGATATAAAGTCAGAATTGTGAGATATAATGTCAGAATTTTGAGAGTTAGAATTGTGAGATATAAAGTCAGAATAGTGATATAAAGTCCGAGTTGTGAGATATAAAGTCAGAATTGTGTGATATAAAGTCAGAATTGTGTGATATAAAGTCAGAATTGTGAGATATAGAGTCAGAATTGTGAGATATAAAGTCAGAATAGTGATATAAAGTCAGAATTGTGAGAGTCAGAATTGTGAGATATAAAGTCAGAATAGTGATATAAAGTCCGAGTTGTGAGATATAAAGTCAGAATTGTGTGATATAAAGTCAGAATTGTGTGATATAAAGTCAGAATTGTGAGATATAGAGTCAGAATTGTGAGATATAAAGTCAGAATAGTGATATAAAGTCAGAATTGTGAGATATAAAGTCAGAATTGTGTGATATAACGTCAGAATTGTGAGATATAAATTCAGAATTGTGTGATATAAATTCAGATTTGTGAGATATAAAGTCAGAATTGTGTGATATAAATTCAGATTTGTGAGATATAAAGTCAGAATTGTGAGATATAAAGTCAGAATTGTGTGATATAAATTCAGATTTGTGAGATATAAAGTCAGAGTTGTGAGATATAAAGTCAGATTTGTGAGATATAAAGTCAGAATTGTGTGATATAAATTCAGAATTGTGAGATATAAAGTCAGAATTGTGAGATATAAAGTCAGAATTGTGAGAGTCAGAATTGTGTGATATTAGGTCAGAATTGTGTGATATAAAGTCAGAATTGTGATATAAAGCCAGAATTGTGAGATATAAAGTCAGAATTGTGAGAGAGTCAGAATTGTGAGATATAAAGTCAGAATTGTGTGATATAAAGTCAGAATTGTGAGATATAAATTCAGATTTGTGTGATATAAATTCAGATTTGTGAGGTATAAAGTAAGAATTGTGAGATATAAAGTTAGAATTGTGAGAGAGTCAGAATTTTGAGATATAAAGTCAGAATTGTGAGATATAATGTCAGAATTGTGAGAGTCAGAATTGAGAGATATAAAGTCAGAATAGTGATATAAAGTCCGAATTGTGAGATATAAAGTCAGAATTGTGAGATGTAAAGTCAGAATTGTGTGATATAAAGTCAGAATTGTGAGATATAAAGTCAGAATTGTGAGATATAAAGTCAGAATAGTGATATAAAGTCAGAATTGTGAGATATAAAGTCAGAATTGTGTGATATAACGTCAGAATTTTGAGATATAAATTCAGAATTGTGTGATATAAATTCAAATTTGTGAGATATAAAGTCAGAATTGTGAGATATAAGATCAGAATTGTGAGATAAAAAGTCAGAATTGTGAGATATAAAGTCAGAATTTGTTTGATATAATGTCAGAATTGTGTGATATGAAGTCAGAATTGTGAGATATAAAGTCAGAATTGTGAGATATAAAGTCAGAATTGTGTGATATAAATTCAGATTTGTGAGATATAAAGTCAGAATTGTGAGATATAAAGTCAGAACTGTTTGATATAAATTCAGAATTGTGAGATATAAAGTCAGAATTGTGTGATATAAATTCAGATTTGTGAGATATAAAGTCAGAATTGTGAGATATAAATTAAGAATTTTGATATAAAGTCAGAATTGCGAGATATAAAGTCAGAATTGTGTGATATAAAATCAGAATTGTGAGATATAAAGTCAGAATTGTGAGATATAAAGTCAGAATTGTGAGATATAAATTCAGAATTGCGATAGATAAAGTCAGAATTGTGTAATATAAAGTCAGAATTCTGAGCGTCAGAATTGTGAGATATAAAGTCAGAATTGTGTGATATAAAGTCAGAATTGTGAGAGTCAGAATTGTGAGATATAAAGTCAGAATTGTGAGATATAAAGCCAGAATTGTGATATTAAGTCAGATTTGTGAGATATAAAGTCAGAATTGTGAGATATAAAGTCAGAATTGTGTGATATAAATTCAGATTTGTGAGATATAAAGTCAGAATTGTGTGATATAATTCAGATTTGTGAGATATAAAGTCAGAATTGTGATATAAAGCCAGAATTGTGAGATATAAAGTCAGAATTGTGAGAGAGTCAGAATTGTGAGATATAAAGTCAGAATTGTGTGATATAAAGTCAGAATTGTGAGATATAAATTCAGATTTGTGTGATATAAATTCAGATTTGTGAGGTATAAAGTCAGAATTGTGAGATATAAAGTCAGAATTGTGAGATATAAAGTCAGAATTGTGTGATATAAAGTCAGAATTGTGTGATATAAAGTCAGAATTGTGAGATATAGAGTCAGAATTGTGAGATATAAAGTCAGAATAGTGATATAAAGTCAGAATTGTGAGATATAAAGTCAGAATTGTGAGATATAAAGTCAGAATTGTGTGATATAAATTCAGATTTGTGAGATATAAAGTCAGAATTGTGAGATATAAAGTCAGAATTGTGTGATATAAATTCAGATTTGTGAGATATAAAGTCAGAGTTGTGAGATGTAAAGTCAGATTTGTGAGATATAAGTCAGAATTGTGTGATATAAATTCAGAATTGTGAGATATAAAGTCAGAATTGTGAGATATAAAGTCAGAATTGTGAGAGTCAGAATTGTGTGATATTAGGTCAGAATTGTGTGATATAAAGTCAGAATTGTGATATAAAGCCAGAATTGTGAGATATAAAGTCAGAATTGTGAGAGAGTCAGAATTGTGAGATATAAAGTCAGAATTGTGTGATATAAAGTCAGAATTGTGAGATATAAATTCAGATTTGTGTGATATAAATTCAGATTTGTGAGGTATAAAGTAAGAATTGTGAGATATAAAGTCAGAATTGTGAGAGAGTCAGAATTTTGAGATATAAAGTCAGAATTGTGAGATATAATGTCAGAATTTTGAGAGTTAGAATTGTGAGATATAAAGTCAGAATTGTGATATAAAGTCTGAATTGTGAGAGTCAGAATTGTGAGATATAAAGTCAGAATAGTGATATAAAGTCAGAATTGTGAGATATAAAGTCAGAATTGTGAAATGTAAAGTCAGAATTGTGTGATATAAAGTCAGAATTGTGTGATATAAAGTCAGAATTGTGAGATATAAAGTCAGAATTGTGAGATATAAAGTCAGAATAGTGATATAAAGTCAGAATTGTGAGATATAAAGTCAGAATTGTGTGATATAACGTCAGAATTTTGAGATATAAATTCAGAATTGTGATATAAATTCAGATTTGTGAGATATAAAGTCAGAATTGTGAGATATAAGATCAGAATTGTGAGATAAAAAGTCAGAATTGTGAGATATAAAGTCAGAATTTGTTTGATATAATGTCAGAATTGTGTGATATGAAGTCAGAATTGTGAGATATAAAGTCAGAATTGTGAGATATAAAGTCAGAATTGTGTGATATAAATTCAGATTTGTGAGATATAAAGTCAGAATTGTGTGATATAAATTCAGAATTGTGTGATATAAATTCAGATTTGTGAGATATAAAGTCAGAATTGTGAGATATAAAGTCAGAACTGTTTGATATAAATTCAGAATTGTGAGATATAAAGTCAGAATTGTGTGATATAAATTCAGATTTGTGAGATATAAAGTCAGAATTGCGAGATATAAAGTCAGAATTGTGTGATATAAAATCAGAATTGTGAGATATAAAGTCAGAATTGTGAGATATAAAGTCAGAATTGTGAGATATAAAGTCAGAATTGTGTGATATAAATTCAGAATTGCGAGAGATAAAGTCAGAATTGTGTGATATAAAGTCAGAATTCCGAGCGTCAGAATTGTGAGATATAAAGTCAGAATTGTGTGATATAAAGTCAGAATTGTGAGAGTCAGAATTGTGAGATATAAAGTCAGAATTGTGTGATATAAAGTCAGAATTCCGAGCGTCAGAATTGTGAGATATAAAGTCAGAATTGTGTGATATAAAGTCAGAATTGTGAGAGTCAGAATTGTGAGATATTAAGTCAGATTTGTGAGATATAAAGTCAGAATTGTGAGATATAAAGTCAGAATTGTGTGATATAAATTCAGATTTGTGAGATATAAAGTCAGAATTGTGATATAAAGCCAGAATTGTGAGATATAAAGTCAGAATTGTGAGAGAGTCAGAATTGTGAGATATAAAGTCAGAATTGTGAGAGTCAGAATTGTGTGATATTAGGTCAGAATTGTGTGATATAAAGTCAGAATTGTGATATAAAGCCAGAATTGTGAGATATAAAGTCAGAATTGTGAGAGAGTCAGAATTGTGAGATATAAAGTCAGAATTGTGTGATATAAAGTCAGAATTGTGAGATATAAATTCAGATTTGTGTGATATAAATTCAGATTTGTGAGGTATAAAGTCAGAATTGTGAGATATAAAGTCAGAATTGTGAGAGAGTCAGAATTTTGAGATATAAAGTCAGAATTGTGAGATATAATGTCAGAATTTTGAGAGTTAGAATTGTGAGATATAAAGTCAGAATTGTGATATAAAGTCTGAATTGTGAGAGTCCGAATTGTGAGATATAAAGTCAGAATAGTGATATAAAGTCCGAATTGTGAGATATAAAGTCAGAATTGTGAGAGTCAGAATTGTGAGATATAAAGTCAGAATTGTGAGATATAAAGTCAGAATTGTGTGATATAAAGTCGGAATTGTGAGATATAAAGTCGGATTTGTGAGATATATAGTCGGAATTGTGTGATATAAATTCGAATTTGTGAGATAAAAAGTCCGAATTGTGTGATATAAGTTCAGATTTGTGAGATATAAAGTCAGAATTGTGTGATATAAATTCAGATTTGTGAGATATAAAGTCAGAATTGTGAGATATAAAGTCAGAATTGTGTGATATAAATTCAGATTTGTGAGATATAAAGTCATAGTTGTGAGATATAAATTCATATTTGTGAGATATAAAGTCAGAATTGTGTGATATAAATTCAGAATTGTGAGATATAAAGTCAGAATTGTGTGATATAAAGTCAGAATTGTGAGATATAAAGTCAGAATTGTGAGATATAAAGTCAGAATTGTGAGATATAAAGTCAGAACTGTGAGATATAAAGTCAGAATTGTGAGATATAAAGTCAGAATTGTGTGATATAAAGTCAGAATTGTGATATAAAGCCAGAATTGTGAGATATAAAGTCAGAATTGTGAGAGAGTCAGAATTGTGAGATATAAAGTCAGAATTGTGAGATATAAATTCAGATTTGTGTGATATAAATTCAGATTTGTGAGGTATAAAGTCAGAATTGTGAGATATAAAGTCAGAATTGTGAGAGAGTCAGAATTTTGAGATATAAAGTCAGAATTGTGAGATATAATGTCAGAATTTTGAGAGTTAGAATTGTGAGATATAAAGTCAGAATAGTGATATAAAGTCCGAATTGTGAGAGTCAGAATTGTGAGATATAAAGTCAGAATAGTGATATAAAGTCCGAATTGTGAGATATAAAGTCAGAATTGTGAGATATAAAGTCAGAATTGTGTGATATAAAGTCAGAATTGTGAGATATAAAGTCAGAATTGTGAGATATAATGTCAGAATAGTGATATAAAGTCAGAATTGTGAGATATAAAGTCAGAATTGTGTGATATAACGTCAGAATTGTGAGATATAAATTCAGAATTGTGATATAAATTCAGATTTGTGAGATATAAAGTCAGAATTGTGAGATATAAGATCAGAATTGTGAGATATAAAGTCAGAATTTGTTTGATATAATGTCAGAATTGTGTGATATGAAGTCAGAATTGTGAGATATGAAGTCAGAATTGTGAGATATAAAGTCAGAATTGTGAGATATAAAGTCAGAATTGTGTGATATAAATTCAGATTTGTGAGATATAAAGTCAGAATTGTGAGATATAAATTAAGAATTTTGATATAAAGTCAGAATTGCGAGATATAAAGTCAGAATTGTGTGATATAAAATCAGAATTGTGAGATATAAAGTCAGAATTGTGAGATGTAAAGTCAGAATTGTGAGATATAAAGTCAGAATTGTGTGATATAAATTCAGAATTGCGAGAGAAAAAAATAAGAATTGTGAGATATAAAGCCAGAATTGTGATATTAAGTCAGATTTGTGAGATATAAAGTCAGAATTGTGAGATATAAAGTCAGAATTGTGAGATATAAAGTCAGAATAGTGATATAAAGTCAGAATTGTGAGATATAAAGTCAGAATTGTGTGATATAACGTCAGAATTTTGAGATATAAATTCAGAATTGTGATATAAATTCAGATTTGTGAGATATAAAGTCAGAATTGTGAGATATAAGATCAGAATTGTGAGATAAAAAGTCAGAATTGTGAGATATAAAGTCAGAATTTGTTTGATATAATGTCAGAATTGTGTGATATGAAGTCAGAATTGTGAGATATAAAGTCAGAATTGTGAGATATAAAGTCAGAATTGTGTGATATAAATTCAGATTTGTGAGATATAAAGTCAGAATTGTGTGATATAAATTCAGAATTGTGTGATATAAATTCAGATTTGTGAGATATAAAGTCAGAATTGTGAGATATAAAGTCAGAACTGTTTGATATAAATTCAGAATTGTGAGATATAAAGTCAGAATTGTGTGATATAAATTCAGATTTGTGAGATATAAAGTCAGAATTGTGAGATATAAATTAAGAATTTTGATATAAAGTCAGAATTGCGAGATATAAAGTCAGAATTGTGTGATATAAAATCAGAATTGTGAGATATAAAGTCAGAATTGTGAGATATAAAGTCAGAATTGTGAGATATAAAGTCAGAATTGTGTGATATAAATTCAGAATTGCGAGAGATAAAGTCAGAATTGTGTGATATAAAGTCAGAATTCCGAGCGTCAGAATTGTGAGATATAAAGTCAGAATTGTGTGATATAAAGTCAGATTTGTGAGATATAAAGTCAGAATTGTGATATAAAGCCAGAATTGTGAGATATAAAGTCAGAATTGTGAGAGAGTCAGAATTGTGAGATATAAAGTCAGAATTGTGAGAGTCAGAATTGTGAGATATAAAGTCAGAATTGTGAGATATAAAGCCAGAATTGTGATATTAAGTCAGATTTGTGAGATATAAAGTCAGAATTGTGAGATATAAAGTCAGAATTGTGTGATATAAATTCAGATTTGTGAGATATAAAGTCAGAATTGTGATATAAAGCCAGAATTGTGAGATATAAAGTCAGAATTGTGAGAGAGTCAGAATTGTGAGATATAAAGTCAGAATTGTGAGAGTCAGAATTGTGTGATATTAGGTCAGAATTGTATGATATAAAGTCAGAATTGTGATATAAAGCCAGAATTGTGAGATATAAAGTCAGAATTGTGAGATATAAAGTCAGAATTGTGTGATATAAAGTCAGAATTGTGAGATATAAATTCAGATTTGTGTGATATAAATTCAGATTTGTGAGGTATAAAGTCAGAATTGTGAGATATAAAGTCAGAATTGTGAGAGAGTCAGAATTTTGAGATATAAAGTCAGAATTGTGAGATATAATGTCAGAATTTTGAGAGTTAGAATTGTGAGATATAAAGTCAGAATTGTGATATAAAGTCTGAATTGTGAGATATAAAGTCAGAATTGTGATATAAAGTCAGAATTGTGAGAGTCAGATTTGTGAGGTATAAAGTCAGAATTGTGAGATGTAAAGTCAGAATTGTGAGAGAGTCAGAATTTTGAGATATAAAGTCAGAATTGTGAGATATAATGTCAGAATTTTGAGAGTTAGAATTGTGAGATATAAAGTCAGAATTGTGATATAAAGTCTGAATTGTGAGAGTCCGAATTGTGAGATATAAAGTCAGAATAGTGATATAAAGTCCGAATTGTGAGATATAAAGTCAGAATTGTGATATAAAGTCGGATTTGTGAGATATGTAGTCGGAATTGTGTGATATAAATTCGGATTTGTGAGATAAAAAGTCCGAATTGTGTGATATAAGTTCAGATTTGTGAGATATAAAGTCAGAATTGTGTGATATAAATTCAGATTTGTGAGATATAAAGTCAGAATTGTGAGATAGAAAGTCAGAATTGTGTGATATAAATTCAGAATTGTGAGATATAAAGTCAGAATTGTGTGATATAAAGTCAGAATTGTGAGATATAAAGTCAGAATTGTGAGATATAAAGTCAGAACTGTGAGATATACAGTCAGAATTGTGTGATATAAAGTCAGAATTGTGATATAAAGCCAGAATTGTGAGATATAAAGCCAGAATTGTGATGTCAGATTTG
Source organism: Coreius guichenoti (assembly GCA_039654105.1). Classification (NCBI taxonomy): domain Eukaryota; kingdom Metazoa; phylum Chordata; class Actinopteri; order Cypriniformes; family Gobionidae; genus Coreius; species Coreius guichenoti. The sequence continues at coordinate 9,685 of JBAPCB010000093.1, forward strand.
TGAGATATAAAGTCAGAATTGTGAGATATAAAGTCAGAATTGTGTGATATAAATTCAGATTTGTGAGATATAAAGTCAGAATTGTGATATAAAGCCAGAATTGTGAGATATAAAGTCAGAATTGTGAGAGAGTCAGAATTGTGAGATATAAAGTCAGAATTGTGAGAGTCAGAATTGTGTGATATTAGGTCAGAATTGTGTGATATAAAGTCAGAATTGTGATATAAAGCCAGAATTGTGAGATATAAAGTCAGAATTGTGAGAGAGTCAGAATTGTGAGATATAAAGTCAGAATTGTGTGATATAAAGTCAGAATTGTGAGATATAAATTCAGATTTGTGTGATATAAATTCAGATTTGTGAGGTATAAAGTCAGAATTGTGAGATATAAAGTCAGAATTGTGAGAGAGTCAGAATTTTGAGATATAAAGTCAGAATTGTGAGATATAATGTCAGAATTTTGAGAGTTAGAATTGTGAGATATAAAGTCAGAATTGTGATATAAAGTCTGAATTGTGAGAGTCCGAATTGTGAGATATAAAGTCAGAATAGTGATATAAAGTCCGAATTGTGAGATATAAAGTCAGAATTGTGAGAGTCAGAATTGTGAGATATAAAGTCAGAATTGTGAGATATAAAGTCAGAATTGTGTGATATAAAGTCGGAATTGTGAGATATAAAGTCGGATTTGTGAGATATATAGTCGGAATTGTGTGATATAAATTCGAATTTGTGAGATAAAAAGTCCGAATTGTGTGATATAAGTTCAGATTTGTGAGATATAAAGTCAGAATTGTGTGATATAAATTCAGATTTGTGAGATATAAAGTCAGAATTGTGAGATATAAAGTCAGAATTGTGTGATATAAATTCAGATTTGTGAGATATAAAGTCATAGTTGTGAGATATAAATTCATATTTGTGAGATATAAAGTCAGAATTGTGTGATATAAATTCAGAATTGTGAGATATAAAGTCAGAATTGTGTGATATAAAGTCAGAATTGTGAGATATAAAGTCAGAATTGTGAGATATAAAGTCAGAATTGTGAGATATAAAGTCAGAACTGTGAGATATACAGTCAGAATTGTGTGATATAAAGTCAGAATTGTGATATAAAGCCAGAATTGTGAGATATAAAGTCAGAATTGTGAGAGAGTCAGAATTGTGAGATATAAAGTCAGAATTGTGAGATATAAATTCAGATTTGTGTGATATAAATTCAGATTTGTGAGGTATAAAGTCAGAATTGTGAGATATAAAGTCAGAATTGTGAGAGAGTCAGAATTTTGAGATATAAAGTCAGAATTGTGAGATATAATGTCAGAATTTTGAGAGTTAGAATTGTGAGATATAAAGTCAGAATAGTGATATAAAGTCCGAATTGTGAGAGTCAGAATTGTGAGATATAAAGTCAGAATAGTGATATAAAGTCCGAATTGTGAGATATAAAGTCAGAATTGTGAGATATAAAGTCAGAATTGTGTGATATAAAGTCAGAATTGTGAGATATAAAGTCAGAATTGTGAGATATAATGTCAGAATAGTGATATAAAGTCAGAATTGTGAGATATAAAGTCAGAATTGTGTGATATAACGTCAGAATTGTGAGATATAAATTCAGAATTGTGATATAAATTCAGATTTGTGAGATATAAAGTCAGAATTGTGAGATATAAGATCAGAATTGTGAGATATAAAGTCAGAATTTGTTTGATATAATGTCAGAATTGTGTGATATGAAGTCAGAATTGTGAGATATGAAGTCAGAATTGTGAGATATAAAGTCAGAATTGTGAGATATAAAGTCAGAATTGTGTGATATAAATTCAGATTTGTGAGATATAAAGTCAGAATTGTGAGATATAAATTAAGAATTTTGATATAGTCAGAATTGCGAGATATAAAGTCAGAATTGTGTGATATAAAATCAGAATTGTGAGATATAAAGTCAGAATTGTGAGATATAAAGTCAGAATTGTGAGATATAAAGTCAGAATTGTGTGATATAAATTCAGAATTGCGAGAGAAAAAAATAAGAATTGTGAGATATAAAGCCAGAATTGTGATATTAAGTCAGATTTGTGAGATATAAAGTCAGAATTGTGAGATATAAAGTCAGAATTGTGAGATATAAAGTCAGAATAGTGATATAAAGTCAGAATTGTGAGATATAAAGTCAGAATTGTGTGATATAACGTCAGAATTTTGAGATATAATTTCAGAATTGTGATATAAATTCAGATTTGTGAGATATAAAGTCAGAATTGTGAGATATAAGATCAGAATTGTGAGATAAAAAGTCAGAATTGTGAGATATAAAGTCAGAATTTGTTTGATATAATGTCAGAATTGTGTGATATGAAGTCAGAATTGTGAGATATAAAGTCAGAATTGTGAGATATAAAGTCAGAATTGTGTGATATAAATTCAGATTTGTGAGATATAAAGTCAGAATTGTGTGATATAAATTCAGAATTGTGTGATATAAATTCAGATTTGTGAGATATAAAGTCAGAATTGTGAGATATAAAGTCAGAACTGTTTGATATAAATTCAGAATTGTGAGATATAAAGTCAGAATTGTGAGATATAAATTAAGAATTTTGATATAAAGTCAGAATTGCGAGATATAAAGTCAGAATTGTGTGATATAAAATCAGAATTGTGAGATATAAAGTCAGAATTGTGAGATATAAAGTCAGAATTGTGAGATATAAAGTCAGAATTGTGTGATATAAATTCAGATTTGTGAGATATAAAGTCAGAATTGTGTGATATAAATTCAGAATTGTGTGATATAAATTCAGATTTGTGAGATATAAAGTCAGAATTGTGAGATATAAAGTCAGAATTGTGTGATATAAATTCAGATTTGTGAGATATAAAGTCAGAATTGTGAGATATAAATTAAGAATTTTGATATAAAGTCAGAATTGCGAGATATAAAGTCAGAATTGTGTGATATAAAATCAGAATTGTGAGATATAAAGTCAGAATTGTGAGATATAAAGTCAGAATTGTGAGATATAAAGTCAGAATTGTGTGATATAAATTCAGAATTGCGAGAGATAAAGTCAGAATTGTGTGATATAAAGTCAGAATTCCGAGCGTCAGAATTGTGAGATATAAAGTCAGAATTGTGTGATATAAAGTCAGATTTGTGAGATATAAAGTCAGAATTGTGATATAAAGCCAGAATTGTGAGATATAAAGTCAGAATTGTGAGAGAGTCAGAATTGTGAGATATAAAGTCAGAATTGTGAGAGTCAGAATTGTGAGATATAAAGTCAGAATTGTGAGATATAAAGCCAGAATTGTGATATTAAGTCAGATTTGTGAGATATAAAGTCAGAATTGTGAGATATAAAGTCAGAATTGTGTGATATAAATTCAGATTTGTGAGATATAAAGTCAGAATTGTGATATAAAGCCAGAATTGTGAGATATAAAGTCAGAATTGTGAGAGAGTCAGAATTGTGAGATATAAAGTCAGAATTGTGAGAGTCAGAATTGTGTGATATTAGGTCAGAATTGTATGATATAAAGTCAGAATTGTGATATAAAGCCAGAATTGTGAGATATAAAGTCAGAATTGTGAGATATAAAGTCAGAATTGTGTGATATAAAGTCAGAATTGTGAGATATAAATTCAGATTTGTGTGATATAAATTCAGATTTGTGAGGTATAAAGTCAGAATTGTGAGATATAAAGTCAGAATTGTGAGAGAGTCAGAATTTTGAGATATAAAGTCAGAATTGTGAGATATAATGTCAGAATTTTGAGAGTTAGAATTGTGAGATATAAAGTCAGAATTGTGATATAAAGTCTGAATTGTGAGATATAAAGTCAGAATTGTGATATAAAGTCAGAATTGTGAGAGTCAGATTTGTGAGGTATAAAGTCAGAATTGTGAGATGTAAAGTCAGAATTGTGAGAGAGTCAGAATTTTGAGATATAAAGTCAGAATTGTGAGATATAATGTCAGAATTTTGAGAGTTAGAATTGTGAGATATAAAGTCAGAATTGTGATATAAAGTCTGAATTGTGAGAGTCCGAATTGTGAGATATAAAGTCAGAATAGTGATATAAAGTCCGAATTGTGAGATATAAAGTCAGAATTGTGATATAAAGTCGGATTTGTGAGATATGTAGTCGGAATTGTGTGATATAAATTCGGATTTGTGAGATAAAAAGTCCGAATTGTGTGATATAAGTTCAGATTTGTGAGATATAAAGTCAGAATTGTGTGATATAAATTCAGATTTGTGAGATATAAAGTCAGAATTGTGAGATATAAAGTCAGAATTGTGTGATATAAATTCAGAATTGTGAGATATAAAGTCAGAATTGTGTGATATAAAGTCAGAATTGTGAGATATAAAGTCAGAATTGTGAGATATAAAGTCAGAACTGTGAGATATACAGTCAGAATTGTGTGATATAAAGTCAGAATTGTGATATAAAGCCAGAATTGTGAGATATAAAGTCAGAATTGTGAGAGAGTCAGAATTGTGAGATATAAAGTCAGAATTGTGAGAGTCAGAATTGTGTGATATTAGGTCAGAATTGTGTGATATAAAGTCAGAATTGTGAGATATAAATTCAGATTTGTGTGATATAAATTCAGATTTGTGAGGTATAAAGTCAGAATTGTGAGAGAGTCAGAATTGTTTGATATAAAGTCAGAATTGTGAGATATAAAGTCAGAATTGTGAGATATAAAGCCAGAATTGTGATATTAAGTCAGATTTGTGAGATATAAAGTCAGAATTGTGAGATATAAAGTCAGAATTGTGTGATATAAATTCAGATTTGTGAGATATAAAGTCAGAATTGTGATATAAAGCCAGAATTGTGAGAGAGTCAGAATTGTGAGATATAAAGTCAGAATTGTGAGAGTCAGAATTGTGTGATATTAGGTCAGAATTGTGTGATATAAAGTCAGAATTGTGATATAAAGCCAGAATTGTGAGATATAAAGTCAGAATTGTGAGAGAGTCAGAATTGTGAGATATAAAGTCAGAATTGTGTGATATAAAGTCAGAATTGTGAGATATAAATTCAGATTTGTGTGATATAAATTCAGATTTGTGAGGTATAAAGTCAGAATTGTGAGATATAAAGTCAGAATTGTGAGAGAGTCAGAATTTTGAGATATAAAGTCAGAATTGTGAGATATAATGTCAGAATTTTGAGAGTTAGAATTGTGAGATATAAAGTCAGAATAGTGATATAAAGTCCGAATTGTGAGATATAAAGTCAGAATAGTGATATAAAGTCCGAATTGTGAGATATAAAGTCAGAATTGTGATATAAAGTCAGAATTGTGAGAGTCAGAATTGTGAGATATAAAGTCAGAATTGTGAGATATAAAGTCAGAATTGTGTGATATAAAGTCGGAATTGTGATATAAAGTCGGATTTGTGAGATATGTAGTCGGAATTGTGTGATATAAATTCGGATTTGTGAGATAAAAAGTCCGAATTGTGTGATATAAGTTCAGATTTGTGAGATATAAAGTCAGAATTGTGTGATATAAATTCAGAATTGTGAGATATAAAGTCAGAATTGTGTGATATAAAGTCAGAATTGTGAGATATAAAGTCAGAATTGTGAGATATAAAGTCAGAACTGTGAGATATACAGTCAGAATTGTGTGATATAAAGTCAGAATTGTGATATAAAGCCAGAATTGTGAGATATAAAGTCAGAATTGTGAGAGAGTCAGAATTGTGAGATATAAAGTCAGAATTGTGAGAGTCAGAATTGTGTGATATAAAGTCAGAATTGTGAGAGAGTCAGAATTGTGAGATATAAAGTCAGAATTGTGAGATATAAATTCAGATTTGTGTGATATAAATTCAGATTTGTGAGGTATAAATTCAGAATTGTGAGAGAGTCAGAATTGTGTGATATAAAGTCAGAATTGTGAGATATAAAGTCAGAATTGTGAGATATAAAGCCAGAATTGTGATATTAAGTCAGATTTGTGAGATATAAAGTCAGAATTGTGAGATATAAAGTCAGAATTGTGTGATATAAATTCAGATTTGTGAGATATAAAGTCAGAATTGTGATATAAAGCCAGAATTGTGAGATATAAAGTCAGAATTGTGAGAGAGTCAGAATTGTGAGATATAAAGTCAGAATTGTGAGAGTCAGAATTGTGTGATATTAGGTCAGAATTGTGTGATATAAAGTCAGAATTGTGATATAAAGCCAGAATTGTGAGATATAAAGTCAGAATTGTGAGAGAGTCAGAATTGTGAGATATAAAGTCAGAATTGTGTGATATAAAGTCAGAATTGTGAGATATAAATTCAGATTTGTGTGATATAAATTCAGATTTGTGAGGTATAAAGTCAGAATTGTGAGATATAAAGTCAGAATTGTGAGAGAGTCAGAATTTTGAGATATAAAGTCAGAATTGTGAGATATAATGTCAGAATTTTGAGAGTTAGAATTGTGAGATATAAAGTCAGAATTGTGATATAAAGTCTGAATTGTGAGAGTCAGAATTGTGAGATATAAAGTCAGAATAGTGATATAAAGTCCGAATTGTGAGATATAAAGTCAGAATTGTGATATAAAGTCAGAATTGTGAGAGTCAAATTTGTGAGGTATAAAGTCAGAATTGTGAGATATAAAGTCAGAATTGTGAGAGAGTCAGAATTGTGAGATATAAAGTCAGAATTGTGATATAAAGTCTGAATTGTGAGAGTCCGAATTGTGAGATATAAAGTCAGAATAGTGATATAAAGTCCGAATTGTGAGATATAAAGTCAGAATTGTGATATAAAGTCAGAATTGTGAGTCAGAATTGTGAGATATAAAGTCAGAATTGTGAGATATAAAGTCAGAATTGTGTGATATAAAGTCGGAATTGTGAGATATAAAGTCGGATTTGTGAGATATATAGTCGGAATTGTGTGATATAAATTCGGATTTGTGAGATAAAAAGTCCGAATTGTGTGATATAAGTTCAGATTTGTGAGATATAAAGTCAGAATTGTGTGATATAAATTCAGATTTGTGAGATATAAAGTCCGAATTGTGAGATATAAAGTCAGAATTGTGATATAAAGTCAGAATTGTGAGAGTCAGATTTGTGAGGTATAAAGTCAGAATTGTGAGAGAGTCAGAATTTTGAGACATAAAGTCAGAATTGTGAGATATTATGTCAGAATTTTAAAAGTTAGAATTGTGAGATATAAAGTCAGAATTGTGATATAAAGTCTGAATTGTGAGAGTCCGAATTGTGAGATATAAAGTCAGAATAGTGATATAAAGTCCGAATTGTGAGATATAAAGTCAGAATTGTGATATAAAGTCAGAATTGTGAGAGTCAGAATTGTGAGATATAAAGTCAGAATTGTGAGATATAAAGTCAGAATTGTGTGATATAAAGTCGGAATTGTGAGATATAAAGTCGGATTTGTGAGATATATAGTCGGAATTGTGTGATATAAATTCGGATTTGTGAGATAAAAAGTCCGAATTGTGTGATATAAGTTCAGATTTGTGAGATATAAAGTCAGAATTGTGTGATATAAATTCAGATTTGTGAGATATAAAGTCAGAATTGTGAGATATAAAGTCAGAATTGTGTGATATAAATTCAGAATAGTGATATAAAGTCCGAATTGTGAGATATAAAGTCAGAATTGTGAGAGTCAAATTTGTGAGGTATAAAGTCAGAATTGTGAGATATAAAGTCAGAATTGTGAGAGAGTCAGAATTGTGAGATATAATGTCAGAATTTTGAGAGTTAGAATTGTGAGATATAAAGTCAGAATTGTGATATAAAGTCTGAATTGTGAGAGTCCGAATTGTGAGATATAAAGTCAGAATAGTGATATAAAGTCCGAATTGTGAGATATAAAGTCAGAATTGTGATATAAAGTCAGAATTGTGAGAGTCAGAATTGTGAGATATAAAGTCAGAATTGTGAGATATAAAGTCAGAATTGTGTGATATAAAGTCGGAATTGTGAGATATAAAGTCGGATTTGTGAGATATATAGTCGGAATTGTGTGATATAAATTCGGATTTGTGAGATAAAAAGTCCGAATTGTGTGATATAAGTTCAGATTTGTGAGATATAAAGTCAGAATTGTGTGATATAAATTCAGATTTGTGAGATATAAAGTCCGAATTGTGAGATATAAAGTCAGAATTGTGATATAAAGTCAGAATTGTGAGAGTCAGATTTGTGAGGTATAAAGTCAGAATTGTGAGATATAAAGTCAGAATTGTGAGAGAGTCAGAATTTTGAGATATAAAGTCAGAATTGTGAGATATTATGTCAGAATTTTAAAAGTTAGAATTGTGAGATATAAAGTCAGAATTGTGATATAAAGTCTGAATTGTGAGAGTCCGAATTGTGAGATATAAAGTCAGAATAGTGATATAAAGTCCGAATTGTGAGATATAAAGTCAGAATTGTGATATAAAGTCAGAATTGTGAGAGTCAGAATTGTGAGATATAAAGTCAGAATTGTGAGATATAAAGTCAGAATTGTGTGATATAAAGTCGGAATTGTGAGATATAAAGTCGGATTTGTGAGATATATAGTCGGAATTGTGTGATATAAATTCGGATTTGTGAGATAAAAAGTCCGAATTGTGTGATATAAGTTCAGATTTGTGAGATATAAAGTCAGAATTGTGTGATATAAATTCAGATTTGTGAGATATAAAGTCAGAATTGTGAGATATAAAGTCAGAATTGTGTGATATAAATTCAGAATTGTGAGATATAAAGTCAGAATTGTGTGATATAAAGTCAGAATTGTGAGATATAAAGTCAGAATTGTGAGATATAAAGTCAGAATTGTGAGATATAAAGTCAGAATTGTGATATAAAGCCAGAATTGTGAGATATAAAGTCAGAATTGTGAGAGAGTCAGAATTGTGAGATATAAAGTCAGAATTGTGAGAGTCAGAATTGTGTGATATTAGGTCAGAATTGTGTGATATAAAGTCAGAATTGTGAGATATAAAGTCAGAATTGTGTGATATAAAGTCAGAATTGTGAGAGAGTCAGAATTGTGTGATATAAAGTCAGAATTGTGAGATATAAATTCAGATTTGTGTGATATAAATTCAGATTTGTGAGGTATAAAGTCAGAATTGTGAGATATAAAGTCAGAATTGTGAGAGAGTCAGAATTTTGAGATATAAAGTCAGAATTGTGAGATATAATGTCAGAATTTTGAGAGTCAGAATTGTGAGATATAAAGTCAGAATTGTGAGATATATAGTCGGAATTGTGTGATATAAATTCAGATTTGTGAAATAAAAAGTCCGAATTGTGTGATATAATTTCAGATTTGTGAGATATAAAGTCAGAATTGTAAGATATAAAATCAGAATTGTGTGATATAACGTCAGAATTGTGAGATATAAATTCAGAATTGTGTGATATAAATTCAGATTTGTGAGATATAAAGTCAGAATTGTGAGATATAAAATCAGAATTGTGTGATATAACGTCAGAATTGTGAGATATAAATTCAGAATTGTGTGATATAAATTCAGATTTGTGAGATATAAAGTCAGAATTGTGAGATATAAGATCAGAATTGTGAGATAAAAAGTCAGAATTGTGAGATATAAAGTCAGAATTTGTTTGATATAATGTCAGAATTGTGTGATATGAAGTCAGAATTGTGTGATATAAATTCAGATTTGTGAGATATAAAGTCAGAATTGTGTGATATAAATTCAGAATTGTGAGATATAAAGTCAGAATTGTGAGATATAAAGTCAGAATTGTGTGATATAAATTCAGATTTGTGAGATATAAAGTCAGAACTGTGAGATATAAAGTCAGAACTGTTTGATATAAATTCAGAATTGTGAGATATAAATTCAGATTTGTGAGATATAAAGTCAGAATTGTGAGATATAAATTAAGAATTTTGATATAAAGTCAGAATTGTGAGATATAAATTCAGATTTGTGAGATATAAAGTCAGAATTGTGAGATATAAATTAAGAATTTTGATATAAAGTCAGAATTGTGAGATATAAATTAAGAATTTTGATATAAAGTCAGAATTACGAGATATAAAGTCAGAATTGTGTGATATAAAATCAGAATTGTGAGATATAAAGTCAGAATTGTGAGATATAAAGTCAGAATTGTGAGATATAAAGTCAGAATTGTGTGATATAAATTCAGAATTGCGAGAGATAAAGTCAGAATTGTGTGATATAAAGTCAGAATTCTGAGAGTCAGAATTGTGAGATATAAAGTCAGAATTGTGTGATATGAAGTCAGAATTGTGAGAGTCAGAATTGTGAGATATAAAGTCAGAATTGTGAGATATAAAGTCAGAATTGTGAGATATAAAGCCAGAATTGTGATATTAAGTCAGATTTGTGAGATATAAAGTCAGAATTGTGAGATATAAAGTCAGAATTGTGTGATATAAATTCAGATTTGTGAGATATAAAGTCAGAATTGTGATATAAAGCCAGAATTGTGAGATATAAAGTCAGAATTGTGAGAGAGTCAGAATTGTGAGATATAAAGTCAGAATTGTGAGAGTCAGAATTGTGTGATATTAGGTCAGAATTGTGTGATATAAAGTCAGAATTGTGATATAAAGCCAGAATTGTGAGATATAAAGTCAGAATTGTGAGAGAGTCAGAATTGTGAGATATAAAGTCAGAATTGTGTGATGTAAAGTCAGAATTGTGAGATATAAATTCAGATTTGTGTGATATAAATTCAGATTTGTGAAGTATAAAGTCAGAATTGTGAGATATAAAGTCAGAATTGTGAGAGAGTCAGAATTTTGAGATATAAAGTCAGAATTGTGAGATATAATGTCAGAATTTTGAGAGTTAGAATTGTGAGATATAAAGTCAGAATTGTGATATAAAGTCTGAATTGTGAGAGTCAGAATTGTGAGATATAAAGTCAGAATAGTGATATAAAGTCCGAATTGTGAGATATAAAGTCAGAATTGTGATATAAAGTCAGAATTGTGAGAGTCAGATTTGTGAGGTATAAAGTCAGAATTGTGAGATATAAAGTCAGAATTGTGAGAGAGTCAGAATTTTGAGATATAAAGTCAGAATTGTGAGATATAATGTCAGAATTTTGAGAGTTAGAATTGTGAGATATAAAGTCAGAATTGTGATATAAAGTCTGAATTGTGAGAGTCCGAATTGTGAGATATAAAGTCAGAATAGTGATATAAAGTCCGAATTGTGAGATATAAAGTCAGAATTGTGATATAAAGTCAGAATTGTGAGAGTCAGAATTGTGAGATATAAAGTCAGAATTGTGAGATATAAAGTCAGAATTGTGTGATATAAAGTCGGAATTGTGAGATATAAAGTCGGATTTGTGAGATATATAGTCGGAATTGTGTGATATAAATTCGGATTTGTGAGATAAAATGTCCGAATTGTGTGATATAAGTTCAGATTTGTGAGATATAAAGTCAGAATTGTGTGATATAAATTCAGATTTGTGAGATATAAAGTCAGAATTGTGAGATATAAAGTCAGATTTGTGTGATATAAATTCAGATTTGTGAGGTATAAAGTCAGAATTGTGAGATATAAAGTCAGAATTGTGAGAGAGTCAGAATTTTGAGATATAAAGTCAGAATTGTGAGATATAATGTCAGAATTTTGAGAGTTAGAATTGTGAGATATAAAGTCAGAATTGTGATATAAAGTCTGAATTGTGAGAGTCCGAATTGTGAGATATAAAGTCAGAATAGTGATATAAAGTCCGAATTGTGAGATATAAAGTCAGAATTGTGATATAAAGTCAGAATTGTGAGAGTCAGAATTGTGAGATATAAAGTCAGAATTGTGAGATATAAAGTCAGAATTGTGTGATATAAAGTCGGAATTGTGAGATATAAAGTCGGATTTGTGAGATATATAGTCGGAATTGTGTGATATAAATTCGGATTTGTGAGATAAAATGTCCGAATTGTGTGATATAAGTTCAGATTTGTGAGATATAAAGTCAGAATTGTGTGATATAAATTCAGATTTGTGAGATATAAAGTCAGAATTGTGAGATATAAAGTCAGATTTGTGTGATATAAATTCAGATTTGTGAGGTATAAAGCCAGAATTGTGAGATATAAAGTCAGAATTGTGAGAGAGTCAGAATTGTGAGATATAAAGTCAGAATTGTGAGAGTCAGAATTGTGTGATATTAGGTCAGAATTGTGTGATATAAAGTCAGAATTGTGAGATATAAATTCAGATTTGTGTGATATAAATTCAGATTTGTGAGGTATAAAGTCAGAATTGTGAGATATAAAGTCAGAATTGTGAGATATAATGTCAGAATTTTGAGAGTTAGAATTGTGAGATATAAAGTCAGAATTGTGAGAGAGTCAGAATTGTGAGATATAAAGTCAGAATTGTGTGATATAAAGTCAGAATTGTGAGATATAAATTCAGATTTGTGTGATATAAATTCAGATTTGTGAGGTATAAAGTCAGAATTGTGAGATATAAAGTCAGAATTGTGAGATATAATGTCAGAATTTTGAGAGTTAGAATTGTGAGACATAAAGTCAGAATTGTGATATAAAGTCTGAATTGTGAGAGTCAGAATTGTGAGATATAAAGTCAGAATAGTGATATAAAGTCCGAATTGTGAGATATAAAGTCAGAATTGTGAGATATAAAGTCAGAATTGTGAGATATAAAGTCAGAATTGTGTGATATAAAGTCAGAATTGTGAGATATAAAGTCAGAATTGTGAGATATAATGTCAGAATAGTGATATAAAGTCAGAATTGTGAGATATAAAGTCAGAATTGTGTGATATAACTTCAGACTAGTGAGATATAAATTCAGAATTGTGTGATATAAATTCAGATTTGTGAGATATAAAGTCAGAATTGTGAGATATAAGATCAGAATTGTGAGATATAAAGTCAGAATTTGTTTGATATAATGTCAGAAATTGTGTGATATGAAGTCAGAATTGTGAGATATGAAGTCAGAATTGTGAGATATGAAGTCAGAATTGTGAGATATAAAGTCAGAACTGTTTGATATAAAGTCAGAATTGTGTGATATAAATTCAGATTTGTGAGATATAAAGTCAGAATTGTGAGATATAAATTAAGAATTTTGATATAAAGTCAGAATTGCGAGATATAAAGTCAGAATTGTGTGATATAAAAATCAGAATTGTGAGATCATAAAGTCAGAATTGTGAGATATAAAGTCAGAATTGTGAGATATAAAGTCAGAATTGTGTGATATAAATTCAGAATTGCGAGAGAAAAAAATAAGAATTGTGTGATATAAAGTCAGAATTCTGAGAGTCAGAATTGTGAGATATAAAGTCAGAATTGTGAGATATAAAGCCAGAATTGTGATATTAAGTCAGATTTGTGAGATATAAAGTCAGAATTGTGAGATATAAAGTCAGAATTGTGTGATATAAATTCAGATTTGTGAGATATAAAGTCAGAATTGTGATATAAAGCCAGAATTGTGAGATATAAAGTCAGATTTGTGTGATATAAATTCAGATTTGTGAGGTATAAAGTCAGAATTGTGAGATATAAAGTCAGAATTGTGAGAGAGTCAGAATTTTGAGATATAAAGTCAGAATTGTGAGATATAATGTCAGAATTTTGAGAGTTAGAATTGTGAGATATAAAGTCAGAATTGTGATATAAAGTCAGAATTGTGAGATATAAGTCAGAATTGTGAGATATAAAGTCAGAATTGTGAGATATAAAGTCAGAATTGTGTGATATAAATTCAGAATTGCGAGAGAAAAAATAAGAATTGTGTGATATAAAGTCAGAATTCTGAGAGTCAGAATTGTGAGATATAAAGTCAGAATTGTGAGATATAAAGCCAGAATTGTGATATTAAGTCAGATTTGTGAGATATAAAGTCAGAATTGTGAGATATAAAGTCAGAATTGTGTGATATAAATTCAGATTTGTGAGATATAAAGTCAGAATTGTGATATAAAGCCAGAATTGTGAGATATAAAGTCAGATTTGTGTGATATAAATTCAGATTTGTGAGGTATAAAGTCAGAATTGTGAGATATAAAGTCAGAATTGTGAGAGAGTCAGAATTTTGAGATATAAAGTCAGAATTGTGAGATATAAAGTCAGAATTGTGAGAGTCAGAATTGTGTGATATTAGGTCAGAATTGTGTGATATAAAGTCAGAATTGTGATATAAAGCCAGAATTGTGAGATATAAAGTCAGATTTGTGTGATATAAATTCAGATTTGTGAGGTATAAAGTCAGAATTGTGAGATATAAAGTCAGAATTGTGAGAGAGTCAGAATTTTGAGATATAAAGTCAGAATTGTGAGATATAATGTCAGAATTTTGAGAGTTAGAATTGTGAGATATAAAGTCAGAATTGTGATATAAAGTCAGAATTGTGAGAGTCAGAATTGTGAGATATAAAGTCAGAATTGTGAGATATATAGTCGGAATTGTGTGATATAAATTCAGATTTGTGAAATAAAAAGTCCGAATTGTGTGATATAATTTCAGATTTGTGAGATATAAAGTCAGAATTGTGAGATATAAAATCAGAATTGTGTGATATAACGTCAGAATTGTGAGATATAAATTCAGAATTGTGTGATATAAATTCAGATTTGTGAGATATAAAGTCAGAATTGTGAGATATAAAATCAGAATTGTGTGATATAACGTCAGAATTGTGAGATATAAATTCAGAATTGTGTGATATAAATTCAGATTTGTGAGATATAAAGTCAGAATTGTGAGATATAAGATCAGAATTGTGAGATAAAAAGTCAGAATTGTGAGATATAAAGTCAGAATTTGTTTGATATAATGTCAGAATTGTGTGATATGAAGTCAGAATTGTGAGATATGAAGTCAGAATTGTGAGATATAAAGTCAGAATTGTGTGATATAAATTCAGATTTGTGAGATATAAAGTCAGAATTGTGTGATATAAATTCAGAATTGTGAGATATAAAGTCAGAATTGTGAGATATAAAGTCAGAATTGTGTGATATAAATTCAGATTTGTGAGATATAAAGTCAGAATTGTGAGATATAAAGTCAGAACTGTTTGATATAAATTCAGAATTGTGAGATATAAATTCAGATTTGTGAGATATAAAGTCAGAATTGTGAGATATAAATTAAGAATTTTGATATAAAGTCAGAATTGTGAGATATAAATTAAGAATTTTGATATAAAGTCAGAATTTCGAGATATAAAGTCAGAATTGTGAGATATAAAGTCAGAATTGTGAGATATAAAGTCAGAATTGTGTGATATAAAGTCAGAATTCTGAGAGTCAGAATTGTGAGATATAAAGTCAGAATTGTGAGATATAAAGTCAGAATTGTGAGATATAAAGTCGGAATTGTGTGATATAAATTCAGATTTGTGAGATATAAAGTCAGAATTGTGATATAAAGCCAGAATTGTGAGATATAAAGTCAGAATTGTGAGAGAGTCAGAATTGTGAGATATAAAGTCAGAATTGTGAGAGTCAGAATTGTGTGATATTAGGTCAGAATTGTGTGATATAAAGTCAGAATTGTGATATAAAGCCAGAATTGTGAGATATAAAGTCAGAATTGTGAGAGAGTCAGAATTGTGAGATATAAAGTCAGAATTGTGTGATATAAAGTCAGAATTGTGAGATATAAATTCAGATTTGTGTGATATAAATTCAGATTTGTGAGGTATAAAGTCAGAATTGTGAGATATAAAGTCAGAATTGTGAGAGAGTCAGAATTTTGAGATATAAAGTCAGAATTGTGAGATATAATGTCAGAATTTTGAGAGTTAGAATTGTGAGATATAAAGTCAGAATTGTGATATAAAGTCTGAATTGTGAGATATAAAGTCAGAATTGTGATATAAAGTCAGAATTGTGAGAGTCAGATTTGTTAGGTATAAAGTCAGAATTGTGAGATATAAAGTCAGAATTGTGAGAGAGTCAGAATTTTGAGATATAAAGTCAGAATTGTGAGATATAATGTCAGAATTTTGAGAGTTAGAATTGTGAGATATAAAGTCAGAATTGTGATATAAAGTCTGAATTGTGAGAGTCCGAATTGTGAGATATAAAGTCAGAATAGTGATATAAAGTCCGAATTGTGAGATATAAAGTCAGAATTGTGATATAAAGTCAGAATTGTGAGAGTCAGAATTGTGAGATATAAAGTCAGAATTGTGAGATATAAAGTCAGAATTGTGTGATATAAAGTCGGAATTGTGAGATATAAAGTCGGATTTGTGAGATATGTAGTCGGAATTGTGTGATATAAATTCGGATTTGTGAGATAAAAAGTCCGAATTGTGTGATATAAGTTCAGATTTGTGAGATATAAAGTCAGAATTGTGTGATATAAATTCAGATTTGTGAGATATAAAGTCAGAATTGTGAGATATAAATTCAGAATTGTGAGATATAAAGTCAGAATTGTGTGATATAAAGTCAGAATTGTGAGATATAAAGTCAGAATTGTGAGATATAAAGTCAGAATTGTGAGATATAAAGTCAGAACTGTGAGATATACAGTCAGAATTGTGTGATAT
The DNA here is from genome assembly GCA_039654105.1 of Coreius guichenoti. Classification (NCBI taxonomy): domain Eukaryota; kingdom Metazoa; phylum Chordata; class Actinopteri; order Cypriniformes; family Gobionidae; genus Coreius; species Coreius guichenoti. Next base: position 26,256 of record JBAPCB010000093.1, read on the forward strand.
AAAGTCAGAATTGTGATATAAAGCCAGAATTGTGAGATATAAAGTCAGAATTGTGAGAGAGTCAGAATTGTGAGATATAAAGTCAGAATTGTGAGAGTCAGAATTGTGTGATATTAGGTCAGAATTGTGTGATATAAAGTCAGAATTGTGAGAGAGTCAGAATTGTGAGATATAAAGTCAGAATTGTGTGATATAAAGTCAGAATTGTGAGATATAAATTCAGATTTGTGTGATATAAATTCAGATTTGTGAGGTATAAAGTCAGAATTGTGAGAGAGTCAGAATTGTGTGATATAAAGTCAGAATTGTGAGATATAAAGTCAGAATTGTGAGATATAAAGCCAGAATTGTGATATTAAGTCAGATTTGTGAGATATAAAGTCAGAATTGTGAGATATAAAGTCAGAATTGTGAGAGTCAGAATTGTGTGATATTAGGTCAGAATTGTGTGATATAAAGTCAGAATTGTGATATAAAGCCAGAATTGTGAGATATAAAGTCAGAATTGTGAGAGAGTCAGAATTGTGAGATATAAAGTCAGAATTGTGTGATATAAAGTCAGAATTGTGAGATATAAATTCAGATTTGTGTGATATAAATTCAGATTTGTGAGGTATAAAGTCAGAATTGTGAGATATAAAGTCAGAATTGTGAGAGAGTCAGAATTTTGAGATATAAAGTCAGAATTGTGAGATATAATGTCAGAATTTTGAGAGTTAGAATTGTGAGATATAAAGTCAGAATTGTGATATAAAGTCTGAATTGTGAGAGTCAGAATTGTGAGATATAAAGTCAGAATAGTGATATAAAGTCCGAATTGTGAGATATAAAGTCAGAATTGTGATATAAAGTCAGAATTGTGAGCGTCAGATTTGTGAGGTATAAAGTCAGAATTGTGAGATATAAAGTCAGAATTGTGAGAGAGTCAGAATTTTGAGATATAAAGTCAGAATTGTGAGATATAATGTCAGAATTTTGAGAGTTAGAACTGTGAGATATAAAGTCAGAATTGTGATATAAAGTCTGAATTGTGAGAGTCCGAATTGTGAGATATAAAGTCAGAATAGTGATATAAAGTCCGAATTGTGAGATATAAAGTCAGAATTGTGATATAAAGTCAGAATTGTGAGAGTCAGAATTGTGAGATATAAAGTCAGAATTGTGAGATATAAAGTCAGAATTGTGTGATATAAAGTCGGAATTGTGAGATATAAAGTCGGATTTGTGAGATATATAGTCGGAATTGTGTGATATAAGTTCAGATTTGTGAGATATAAAGTCAGAATTGTGTGATATAAATTCAGATTTGTGAGATATAAAGTCCGAATTGTGAGATATAAAGTCAGAATTGTGATATAAAGTCAGAATTGTGAGAGTCAGATTTGTGAGGTATAAAGTCAGAATTGTGAGATATAATGTCAGAATTTTGAGAGTTAGAATTGTGAGATATAAAGTCAGAATTGTGAGATATAAAGTCAGAATTGTGTGATATAAAGTCGGAATTGTGAGATATAAAGTCGGATTTGTGAGAGTCCGAATTGTGAGATATAAAGTCAGAATTGTGAGATATAAAGTCAGAATTGTGAGAGAGTCAGAATTTTGAGATATAAAGTCAGAATTGTGAGATATAATGTCAGAATTGTGAGAGTCCGAATTGTGAGATATAAAGTCAGAATTGTGAGATATAAAGTCAGAATTGTGTGATATAAAGTCGGAATTGTGAGATATAAAGTCGGATTTGTGAGATATATAGTCGAATTGTGTGATATAAATTCGGATTTGTGAGATAAAAAGTCCGAATTGTGTGATATAAGTTCAGATTTGTGAGATATAAAGTCAGAATTGTGTGATATAAATTCAGATTTGTGAGATATAAAGTCAGAATTGTGAGATATAAAGTCAGAATTGTGTGATATAAATTCAGAATTGTGAGATATAAAGTCAGAATTGTGTGATATAAAGTCAGAATTGTGAGATATAAAGTCAGAATTGTGAGATATAAAGTCAGAACTGTGTGATATTAGGTCAGAATTGTGTGATATAAAGTCAGAATTGTGAGAGAGTCAGAATTGTGAGATATAAAGTCAGAATTGTGTGATATAAAGTCAGAATTGTGAGATATAAATTCAGATTTGTGTGATATAAATTCAGATTTGTGAGATATAAAGTCAGAATTGTGAGATATAAAGTCAGAATTGTGTGATATAAATTCAGAATTGTGAGATATAAAGTCAGAATTGTGTGATATAAAGTCAGAATTGTGAGATATAAAGTCAGAATTGTGAGATATAAAGTCAGAATTGTGAGAGTCAGAATTGTGTGATATTAGGTCAGAATTGTGTGATATAAAGTCAGAATTGTGAGAGAGTCAGAATTGTGAGATATAAAGTCAGAATTGTGTGATATAAAGTCAGAATTGTGAGATATAAATTCAGATTTGTGTGATATAAATTCAGATTTGTGAGGTATAAAGTCAGAATTGTGAGAGAGTCAGAATTGTGTGATATAAAGTCAGAATTGTGAGATATAAATTCAGATTTGTGAGGTATAAAGTCAGAATTTTGAGATATAAAGTCAGAATTGTGAGATATAATGTCAGAATTTTGAGAGTTAGAATTGTGAGATATAAAGTCAGAATAGTGATATAAAATCCGAATTGTGAGATATAAAGTCAGAATTGTGATATAAAGTCAGAATTGTGAGAGTCAGAATTGTGAGATATAAAGTCAGAATTGTGAGATATATAGTCGGAATTGTGTGATATAAATTCAGATTTGTGAAATAAAAAGTCCGAATTGTGTGATATAATTTCAGATTTGTGAGATATAAAGTCAGAATTGTGAGATATAAAATCAGAATTGTGTGATATAACGTCAGAATTGTGAGATATAAATTCAGAATTGTGTGATATAAATTCAGATTTGTGAGATATAAAGTCAGAATTGTGAGATATAAAATCAGAATTGTGTGATATAACGTCAGAATTGTGAGATATAAATTCAGAATTGTGTGATATAAATTCAGATTTGTGAGATATAAAGTCAGAATTGTGAGATATAAGATCAGAATTGTGAGATAAAAAGTCAGAATTGTGAGATATAAAGTCAGAATTTGTTTGATATAATGTCAGAATTGTGTGATATGAAGTCAGAATTGTGAGACATGAAGTCAGAATTGTGAGATATAAAGTCAGAATTGTGTGATATAAATTCAGATTTGTGAGATATAAAGTCAGAATTGTGTGATATAAATTCAGAATTGTGAGATATAAAGTCAGAATTGTGAGATATAAAGTCAGAATTGTGTGATATAAATTCAGATTTGTGAGATATAAAGTCAGAACTGTTTGATATAAATTCAGAATTGTGAGATATAAATTCAGATTTGTGAGATATAAAGTCAGAATTGTGAGATATAAATTAAGAATTTTGATATAAAGTCAGAATTGTGAGATATAAATTCAGATTTGTGAGATATAAAGTCAGAATTGTGAGATATAAATTAAGAATTTTGATATAAAGTCAGAATTGTGAGATATAAATTAAGAATTTTGATATAAAGTCAGAATTACGAGATATAAAGTCAGAATTGTGTGATATAAAATCAGAATTGTGAGATATAAAGTCAGAATTGTGAGATATAAAGTCAGAATTGTGTGATATGAAGTCAGAATTGTGAGAGTCAGAATTGTGAGATATAAAGTCAGAATTGTGAGATATAAAGTCAGAATTGTGAGATATAAAGCCAGAATTGTGATATTAAGTCAGATTTGTGAGATATAAAGTCAGAATTGTGAGATATAAAGTCAGAATTGTGTGATATAAATTCAGATTTGTGAGATATAAAGTCAGAATTGTGATATAAAGCCAGAATTGTGAGATATAAAGTCAGAATTGTGAGATATAAAGTCAGAATTGTGTGATGTAAAGTCAGAATTGTGATATAAAGCCAGAATTGTGAGATATAAAGTCAGAATTGTGAGATATAAAGTCAGAATTGTGTGATGTAAAGTCAGAATTGTGATATAAAGCCAGAATTGTGAGAGAGTCAGAATTGTGTGATATTAGGTCAGAATTGTGTGATATAAAGTCAGAATTGTGATATAAAGCCAGAATTGTGAGAGAGTCAGAATTGTGAGAGAGTCAGAATTGTGAGATATAAAGTCAGAATTGTGTGATATAAAGTCAGAATTGTGTGATGTAAAGTCAGAATTGTGAGATATAAATTCAGAATTGTGAGATATAAAGTCAGAATTGTGTGATATAAATTCAGAATTGCGAGAGATAAAGTCAGAATTGTGTGATATAAAGTCAGAATTGTGAGATATAAAGTCAGAATTGTGTGATATAAAATCAGAATTGTGAGATATAAAGTCAGAATTGTGAGATATAAAGTCAGAATTGTGAGATATAAAGTCAGAATTGTGTGATATAAATTCAGAATTGCGAGAGATAAAGTCAGAATTGTGTGATATAAAGTCAGAATTGTGTGATATAAAGTCAGAATTCTGAGAGTCAGAATTGTGAGATATAAAGTCAGAATTGTGTGATATGAAGTCAGAATTGTGAGAGTCAGAATTGTGAGATATAAAGTCAGAATTGTGAGATATAAAGTCAGAATTGTGAGATATAAAGTCAGAATTGTGATATAAAGCCAGAATTGTGAGATATAAAGTCAGAATTGTGAGAGAGTCAGAATTGTGAGATATAAAGTCAGAATTGTGAGAGTCAGAATTGTGTGATATTAGGTCAGAATTGTGTGATATAAAGTCAGAATTGTGATATAAAGCCAGAATTGTGAGATATAAAGTCAGAATTGTGAGAGAGTCAGAATTGTGAGATATAAAGTCAGAATTGTGTGATGTAAAGTCAGAATTGTGAGATATAAATTCAGATTTGTGTGATATAAATTCAGATTTGTGAGGTATAAAGTCAGAATTGTGAGATATAAAGTCAGAATTGTGAGAGAGTCAGAATTTGAGATATAAAGTCAGAATTGTGAGATATAATGTCAGAATTTTGAGAGTTAGAATTGTGAGATATAAAGTCAGAATTGTGATATAAAGTCTGAATTGTGAGAGTCAGAATTTTGAGATATAAAGTCAGAATTGTGATATAAAGTCAGAATTGTGAGAGTCAGATTTGTGAGGTATAAAGTCAGAATTGTGAGATATAAAGTCAGAATTGTGAGAGAGTCAGAATTTTGAGATATAAAGTCAGAATTGTGAGATATAAAGTCGGAATTGTGAGATATAAAGTCGGATTTGTGAGATATATAGTCGGAATTGTGTGTTATAAATTCGGATTTGTGAGATAAAAAGTCCGAATTGTGTGATATAAGTTCAGATTTGTGAGATATAAAGTCAGAATTGTGTGATATAAATTCAGATTTGTGAGATATAAAGTCAGAATTGTGAGATATAAAGTCAGAATTGTGTGATATAAATTCAGAATTGTGAGATATAAAGCCAGAATTGTGAGATATAAAGTCAGAACTGTGAGATATAAAGTCAGAACTGTGAGATATAAAGTCAGAATTGTGAGATATAAAGTCAGAATTGTGAGATATAAAGTCAGAATTGTGTGATATAAATTCAGAATTGTGTGATATAAATTCAGATTTGTGAGATATAAAGTCAGAATTGTGAGATATAAAGTCAGAACTGTTTGATATAAATTCAGAATTGTGAGATATAAAGTCAGAATTGTGTGATATAAATTCAGATTTGTGAGATATAAAGTCAGAATTGTGAGATATAAATTAAGAATTTTGATATAAAGTCAGAATTGTGTGATATGAAGTCAGAATTGTGTGATATAAAATCAGAATTGTGAGATATAAAGTCAGAATTGTGAGATATAAAGTCAGAATTGTGAGATATAAATTCAGAATTGCGAGAGAAAAAAATAAGAATTGTGTGATATAAAGTCAGAATTCTGAGAGTCAGAATTGTGAGATATAAAGTCAGAATTGTGAGATATAAAGCCAGAATTGTGATATTAAGTCAGATTTGTGAGATATAAAGTCAGAATTGTGAGATATAAAGTCAGAATTGTGTGATATAAATTCAGATTTGTGAGAGTCAGAATTGTGTGATATTAGGTCAGAATTGTGTGATATAAAGTCAGAATTGTGATATAAAGCCAGAATTGTGAGATATAAAGTCAGAATTGTGAGAGAGTCAGAATTGTGTGATATAAAGTCAGAATTGTGAGATATAAATTCAGAATTGTGATATAAAGCCAGAATTGTGATATTAAGTCAGATTTGTGAGATATAAAGTCAGAATTGTGATATAAAGCCAGAATTGTGAGATATAAAGTCAGAATTGTGAGAGTCAGAATTGTGTGATATTAGGTCAGAATTGTGTGATATAAAGTCAGAATTGTGATATAAAGCCAGAATTGTGAGATATAAAGTCAGAATTGTGAGAGAGTCAGAATTGTGTGATATAAAGTCAGAATTGTGAGATATAAATTCAGATTTGTGTGATATAAATTCAGATTTGTGAGGTATAAAGTCAGAATTGTGAGATATAAAGTCAGAATTGTGAGAGAGTCAGAATTTTGAGATATAAAGTCAGAATTGTGAGATATAATGTCAGAATTTTGAGAGTTAGAATTGTGAGATATAAAGTCAGAATAGTGATATAAAGTCAGAATTGTGAGAGTCAGAATTGTGAGATATAAAGTCAGAATTGTGAGATATATAGTCGGAATTGTGTGATATAAATTCAGATTTGTGAAATAAAAAGTCCGAATTGTGTGATATAATTTCAGATTTGTGAGATATAAAGTCAGAATTGTGAGATATAAAGTCAGAATTGTGTGATATAAATTCAGATTTGTGAGATATAAAGTCAGAATTGTGTGATATAAATTCAGAATTGTGAGATATAAAGTCAGAATTGTGAGATATAAAGTCAGAATTGTGTGATATAAATTCAGATTTGTGAGATATAAAGTCAGAACTGTTTGATATAAATTCAGAATTGTGAGATATAAATTCAGATTTGTGAGATATAAAGTCAGAATTGTGAGATATAAATTAAGAATTTTGATATAAAGTCAGAATTGTGAGATATAAATTCAGATTTGTGAGATATAAAGTCAGAATTGTGAGATATAAATTAAGAATTTTGATATAAAGTCAGAATTGTGAGATATAAATTAAGAATTTTGATATAAAGTC
>JBAPCB010000094.1:0-57881 GCA_039654105.1 Coreius guichenoti
GATTCTCACAATTCAGACTTTATATCACAATTCTAACTTTATATCTCACAATTCTGACTCTCACAATTCTGACTTTATATCACAATTCGGACTTTATATCACTACTCTGACTTTATATCTTACAATTCTGATTCTCACAATTCAGACTTTATATCACAATTCTAACTTTATATCTCACAATTCTGACTCTCACAATTCTGACTTTATATCACAATTCGGACTTTATATCACTATTCTGACTTTATATCTCACAAATCCGACTTTATATCTCACAATTCCGACTTTATATCACACAATCTGACTTTATATCACTATTCTGACTTTATATCTCACAATTCTGACTCTCACAATTCTGACTTTATATCACAATTCGGACTTTATATCACTATTCTGACTTTATATCTCACAATTCTGATTCTCACAATTCAGACTTTATATCACAATTCTGACTTTATATCTCACATTCTAACTCTCAAATTCTGACATTATCTCATTCACTTATATCTCACATTCTGACTCTCTACAATTCTGACTTTATGATCTCACAATTCTGACTTTATACCTCACAATTCTGAATTTATATCACACAAATCTAAATTTATATCTCACAATTCTGACTTTATATCACACAATTCTGACTCTCTCACAATTCTGACTTTATATCTCACAATTCTGGCTTTATATCTCACAATTCTGACTTTATATCACACAATTTTGACCTAATATCACACAATTCTGACTCTCACAATTCTGACTTTATATCTCACAATTCTGACTCTCTCACAATTCTGACTTTATATCTCACAATTCTGGCTTTATATCACATTCTGACTCTCACAATTCTGACTTTATATCTCACAAATCTGAATTTATATCACACAATTCTGACTTTATATCTCACAATTCTTTGACTTTATATCTCACAAATCTGACTTAATATCACAATTCTGGCTTATATCTCACAATTCTGACTTTATATCTCACAAATCTGACTGCATATCACACAATTATGACTTTATATCTCACAATTCTGACTTTATATCACAATTCTGACTTTATATCTCAAATTCTGACGTTTATATCTCATCAATTTCTGAAATTCTGATATCACACAATTCTGTCTTTGATATCTACAATTCTGATTTATATCTCACAATCTGACTTTATATCTCACAATCTGAATTTATATCTCACAATTCTGACTTTATATCTCACAATTCTGACTTTATATCACAATTCTGACTTTATATCTCACAATTCTGAATTTATATCACACAATTCTGACTTTATATCTCACAAATCTGAATTATATCACACATTCGACTTTTTATCTCACAATTCTGACTTTATATCTCACAATTCTGACTCTCACAATTCTGACTTTATATCACAATTCTGACTTTATATCTCACAATTCGGACTTTATATCTCACAAATCTGAATTATATCACACAATTCTGACTTTATATCTCACAATTCTGACTTTATATCTCAAAATTCTGACTCTCTCACAATTCTGACTTTATATCTCACAATTCTGACTTTATACCTCACAAATCTGAATTTATATCACAAATCTGAATTTATATCTCACAATTCTGACTTTATATCACACAATTCTGACTTTATATCTCACAATTCTGACTCTCTCACAATTCTGACTTTATATCTCACATTCTGGCTTTATATCACAATTCTGACTTTATATCTCACAAATCTGAATTTATATCACACAATTCTGACTTTATATCTCACAATTCTGACTTTATATCTCACAAATCTACTAATATCACAATTCTGGCTTTATATCTCAATTCTGACTTTATATCTCACAATTCTGACTCTCACAATTCTGACTTTATATCACACAATTCTGACTTTATATCTCACAATTCTGACTTTATATCTCACAATTCTGATTTTATATCACACATTCTGACTTTATATCTCGCAATTCTGACTTTATATCAAAATTCTTAATTTATATCTCACAATTCTGACTTTATATCTCACAAATCTGAATTTATATCACACAATTCTGACTTTATATCTCACAATTCTGAATTTATATCAAACAGTTCTGACTTTATATCTCACAGTTCTGACTTTATATCTCACAATCTGAATTTATATCACACAATTCTGAATTTATATCACACAATTCTGACTTTATATCTCACAAATCTGAATTTATATCACACATTCTGACTTCATATCACACAATTCTGACATTATATCAAACAAATTCTGACTTTATACCTCACAATTCTGACTTTTTATCTCACAATTCTGATCTTATATCTCACAATTCTGACTTTATATCTCACAAATCTGAATTATATCACACAATTCTGAACTTATATCTCACAATTCTGACGTATATCACACAATTCTGACGTTTATATCACAATTCTGACTTTATATCACTATTCTGACTTATATCAATTCTGACTTTTATCTCACAATTCTGACTTTATATCTCACAATTCTGACTTTATATCTCACAATTCTGACTTTATATCACACAATTCTGACTTTATATCTCACAATTCTGACTTTATATCTCACAATTCGGACTTTATATCACACAATTCTGACTTTATATCTCACAATTCTGACTTTATATCACACAATTCTGACTTTATATCTCACAATTCTGACTTTATATCTCACAATTCTGACTTTATATCTCACAATTCTGACTTTATATCTCACAATTCTGACTTTATATCACACACATTCTGACTTTATATCTCACAATTCTGACTCTCACAATGCAGACTTTATATCACAATTCTGACTTTATATCTCACAATTCTGACTTTATATCTCGCAATTCTGACTTTATATCAAAATTCTTAATTATATCTCACAATTCTGACTTTATATCTCACAATTCTGACTTTATATCTCACAAATCTGAATTTATATCACACAATTCTGACTTTATATCTCACAATTCTGAATTTATATCAAACAGTTCTGACTTTATATCTCACAATTCTGACTTTATATCTCAAAATTCTGACTTTATGTCTCACAAATCTGAATTTATATCACACAATTCTGAATTTATATCACACAATTCTGACTTTATATCTCACAAATCTGAATTTATATCACACATCTGACTTTATATCTCACAATTCTGACTTCATATCTCACAATTCTGACTTCATATCACACAATTCTGACATTATATCAAACAAATTCTGACTTTATATCTCACAATTCTGACTTTTTATCTCACAATTCTGATCTTATATCTCACAATTCTGACTTTATATCTCACAAATCTGAATTTATATCACACAATTCTGAATTTATATCACAATTCTGACGTTATATCACACAATTCTGACTTTATATCTCACAATTCTGACTCTATATCACTATTCTGACTTTATATCTCACAATTCTGACTCTATATCACACAATTCTGACTTTATATCACACAATTCTGACTTTATATCTCACAATTCGGACTTTATATCACTATTCTGACTTTATATCTCACAAATCTGACTTAATATCACAATTCTGGCTTTATATCTCACAATTCTGACTTTATATCTCACAAATCTGACTGCATATCACACAATTCTGACTTTATATCTCACAATTCTGACTTTATATCACAATTCTGACTTTTATACTCACAATTCTGACTTTATATCACACAATTCTGACTTTATATCTCACAATTCTGATTTATATCACACAATTCTGACTTTATATCTCACAAATCTGAATTTATATCTCACAACTCTGACTTTATATCTCACAAATCTGAATTATATCACACAATTCTGACTTTATATCTCACAATTCTGACTTATATCTCACAATTCTGACTTTATATCTCACAAATCTGAATTTATATCACACAATTCTGATTTATATCTCACAATTCTGACGTTATATCACACAATTCTGACTTTATATCTCACAATTCTGACTTTAATATCACTATTCTGACTTTATATCTCACAATTCTGACTTTATATCTTACAATTCTGACTTTATATCACACAATTCTGACTTTATATCACACAATTCTGACTTTATATCTCACAATTCTGACTTTATATCTCACAATTCGGAATTTATATCACTATTCTGACTTTATATCTCACAATTCTGACTCTCACAATTCAGACTTTATATCACAATTCTGACTTTATATCTCACAATTCTAACTCTCAAAATTCTGACATTATATCTCACAATTCTGACTTTATATCTCAAAATTCTGACTCTCTCACAATTCTGACTTTATATCTCAAAATTCTGACTCTCTCACAATTCTGACTTTATACCTCACAAATCTGAATTTATATCACACAAATCTGAATTTATATCTCACAATTCTGACTTTATATCACACAATTCTGGCTTTATATCACAATTCTGACTTTACATCACACAATTCTGACCTAATATCACACAATTCTGACTCTCACAATTCTGACTTTATATCTCACAATTCTGACTCTCTCACAATTCTGACCTTATATCTCACAATTCTGGCTTTATATCACAATTCTGACTTTATATCACACAATTCTGACCTAATATCACACATTCTGACTCTCACAATTCTGACTTTACATCTCACAAATCTGAATTTATATCACACAATTCTGACTTTATATCTCACAATTCTGACTTTATATCTCACAAATCTGACTTAATATCACAATTCTGGCTTTATATCTCACAATTCTGACTTTATATCTCACAAATCTGACTTAATGTCACAATTCTGCTTTATATCTCACAATTCTGACTTTATACTCACAATTCTGACTTTATATCACAATTCTGACTTATATCTCACAATTCTGACTTTATATCACACAATTCTGACTTTATATCTCACAAATCTGAATTATATCTCACAATTCTGACTTTATATCACAATTCTGACTTTATATCTCACAATTCTGACTTTATATCACACAATTCTGACTTTATATCTCACAAATCTGAATTTATATCACACAATTCTGACTTTATATCTCACAATTCTGACTTTATATCTACAAATCTGAATTTATATCACACAATTCTGACTTTATATCTCACAAATCTGAAATTATATCACACAATTCGGACTTTTTATCTCACAAATCTGAATTTATATCACACAATTCCGACTATATATCTCACAAATCCGACTTTATATCTCACAATTCCGACTTTATATCACACAATTCTGACTTATATCTCACAATTCTGACTTTATATCTCACAATTCTGACTCTCACAATTCTGACTTTATATCACAATTCTGACTTTATATCACTATTCTGACTTTATATCTCACAATTCTGACTCTCACAATTCTGACTTTATATCACAATTCGGACTTTATATCACTATTCTGACTTTATATCTCACAATTCTGATTCTCACAATTCAGACTTTATATCACAATTCTGACTTTATATCTCACAATTCTGACTCTCACAATTCTGACTTTATATCACAATTCGGACTTTATATCACTATTCTGACTTTATATCACACAATTCCGACTATATATCTCACAAATCCGACTTTATATCTCACAATTCCGACTTTATATCACACAATTCTGACTTTATATCACTATTCTGACTTTATATCTCACAATTCTGACTCTCACAATTCTGACTTTATATCACAATTCGGACTTTATATCACTATTCTGACTTTATATCTCACAATTCTGATTCTCACAATTCAGACTTTATATCACAATTCTGACTTTATATCTCACAATTCTAACTCTCAAAATTCTGACATTATATCTCACAATTCTGACTTTATATCTCAAAATTCTGACTCTCTCACAATTCTGACTTTATATCTCACAATTCTGACTTTATACCTCACAAATCTGAATTTATATCACACAAATCTGAATTTATAATCTCACAATTCTTGACTTTATATCACACAATTCTGACTTTATATCTCACAATTCTGACTCTCTCACAATTCTGACTTTATATCTCACAATTCTGGCTTTATATCACAATTCTGACTTTATATCACACAATTCTGACCTAATATCACACAATTCTGACTCTCACAATTCTGACTTTATATCTCACAATTCTGACTCTCTCACAATTCTGACTTTATATCTCACAATTCTGGCTTTATATCACAATTCTGACTTTATATCACACAATTCTGACCTAATATCACACAATTCTGACTTTCACAATTCTGACTTATATCTCACAAATCTGAATTTATATCACACAATTATGACTTTATATCTCACAATTCTGACTTTATATCACAATTCTGACTTTATATCTCACAATTCTGACTTTATATCACACAATTCTGACTTTATATCTCACAATTCTGAATTTATATCACACAATTCTGACTGTATATCTCACAGTCTGACTTTATATCTCACAATTCTGACTTTATATCTCAGAATTCTGACTTTATATCACAAAATTTTGACTTTATATCTCACAATTCTGATTTATATCACACAATTCTGACTTTATATCTCACAAAATCTGAATTTATATCTGCACAACTCTGACTTTATATCTCACAATTCTGACTTTATATCTCACAATTCTGACTTTATATCTCACAATTCTGACTTTATATCTCACAATTCTGGACTTCATATCACACAATTCTGACATTATATCAAACAAATTCTGACTTTATATCTCACAATTCTGACCTTTTATCTCACAATTCTGACCTTATATCTCACAATTCTGACTTTATATCTCACAAATCTGAATTTATATCACACAATTCTGAATTTATATCTCACAATTCTGACGTTATATCACACAATTCTGACTTTATATCTCACAAATCTGAATTTATATCTCACAATTCTGACTTTATATCTCACAATTCTGACTTTATATCTCACAATTCTGACTTTATATCTCACAATTCTGACTTCATATCACACAATTCTGACATTATATCAAACAAATTCTGACTTTATATCTCACAATTCTGACTTTTTATCTCACAATTCTGACCTTATATCTCACAATTCTGACTTTATATCTCACAAATCTGAATTTATATCACACAATTCTGAATTTATATCTCACAATTCTGACGTTATATCACACAATTCTGACTTTATATCACACAATTCTGACTTTATATCACACAATTCTGACTTTATATCTCACAATTCGGACTTTATATCACTATTCTGACTTTATATCTCACAATTCTGACTCTATATCACTATTCTGACTTTATATCTCACAATCTGACTTTATATCACACAATTCTGACTTTATATCTCACAATTATGACTTTATATCTCACAATTCGGACTTTATATCACTATTCTGACTTTATATCTCACAATTCTGACTCTCACAATTCAGACTTTATATCACAATTCTGACTTTATATCTCAAAATTCTGACTCTCTCACAATTCTGACTTTATACCTCACAAATCTGAATTTATACCACACAAATCTGAATTTATATCTCACAATTCTGACTTTATATCACACAATTCTGACTTTATATCTCACAATTCTGACTCTCTCACAATTCTGACTTTATATCTCACAATTCTGGCTTTATATCACAATTCTGACTTTATATCACACAATTCTGACCTAATATCACACAATTCTGACTCTCACAAATCTGACTTTACATCTCACAATTCTGACTCTCTCACAAATCTGACTTTATATCTCACAATTCTGGCTTTATATCACAATTCTGGCTTTATATCACAATTCTGACATAATATCACACAATTCTGACTCTCACAATTCTGACTTTATATCTCACAAATCTGAATTTATATCACACAATTCTGACTTTATATCTCACAAATCTGACTTAATATCACAATTCTGGCTTTATATCTCACAAATCTGACTGCATATCACACAATTATGACTTTATATCTCACAACTCTAACTTTATATCACAATTCTGACTTTATATCTCACAATTCTGAATTTATATCACACAAATCTGACTTTATATCTCACAAATCTGAATTTATATCTCACAACTCTGACTTTATATCTCACAAATCTGAATTTATATCACACAATTCTGACTTTATATCTCACAATTCTGACTTTATATCTCACAATTCTGACTTTATATCTCACAAATCTGAATTTATATCACACAATTCTGACTTTATATCTCACAAATCTGAAATTATATCACACAATTCGGACTTTTTATCTCACAAATCTGACTTTATATCTCACATTCTGACTCTCACAATTCTGACTTTATATCACAATTCTGACTTTATATCTCACAATTCGGACTTTATATCTCACAAATCTGAATTTATATCACACAAATCTGAATTTATATCTCACAATTCTGACTTTATATCACACAATTCTGACTTTATATCTCACAATTCTGGCTTTATATCACAATTCTGACTTTATATCTCACAAATCTGAATTTATATCACACAATTCTGACTTTATATCTCACAATTCTGACTTTATATCTCCACAAATCTGACTTTATACCTCACAAATCTGAATTTATATCACACAAATTTGAATTTATATCTCACAATTCTGACTTTATATCACACAATTCTGACTTTATATCTCACAATTCTGACTCTCTCACAATTCTGACTTTATATCTCACAATTCTGGCTTTATATCACAATTCTGACTTTATATCTCACAAATCTGAATTTATATCACACAATTCTGACTTTATATCTCACAATTCTGACTTTATATCTCACAAATCTGACTTAATATCACAATTCTGGCTTTATATCTCACAATTCTGACTTTATATCTCACAATTCTGACTCTCACAATTCTGACTTTATATCACACAATTCTGACTTTATATCTCACAATTCTGACTTTATATCTCACAATTCTGATTTTATATCACACAATTCTGACTTTATATCTCGCAATTCTGACTTTATATCAAAATTCTTAATTTATATCTCACAATTCTGACTTTATATCTCACAAATCTGAATTTATATCACACAATTCTGACTTTATATCTCACAATTCTGAATTTATATCAAACAGTTCTGACTTTATATCTCACAATTCTGACTTTATATCTCACAAATCTGAATTTATATCACACAATTCTGACTTTATATCTCACAATTCTGACTTTATATCACACAATTCTGACATTATATCAAACAAATTCTGACTTTATATCTCACAATTCTGACTTTTTATCTCACAATTCTGATCTTATATCTCACAATTCTGACTTTATATCTCACAAATCTGAATTTATATCACACAATTCTGAACTTATATCTCACAATTCTGACGTTATATCACACAATTCTGACGTTATATCACACAATTCTGACTTTATATCACTATTCTGACTTTATATCACACAATTCTGACCTAATATCACACAATTCTGACTCTCACAATTCTGACTTTACATCTCACAATTCTGACTCTCTCACAAATCTGACTTTATATCTCACAATTCTGGCTTTATATCACACAATTCTGACCTAATATCACACAATTCTGACTCTCACAATTCTGACTTTATATCTCACAAATCTGAATTTATATCACACAATTCTGACTTTATATCTCACAATTCTGACTTTATATCTCACAAATCTGACTTAATATCACAATTCTGGCTTTATATCTCACAATTCTGACTTTATATCTCACAATTCTGACTCCCAGAATCTGACTTTATATCACACAATTCTGACTTTATCTCTCGCAATTCTGAATTTATATCACACAATTCTGACTTTATATCTCACAATTCTGACTTTATATCTCACAATTCTGACTTTATATCTCACAATTCTGACTTTATATATCGCAATTCTGACTTTATATCTCGCAATTCTGACTTTATATCAAAATTCTTAATTTATATTTCACAATTCTGACTTTATATCTCACAATTCTGACTTTATATCTCACAAATCTGACTTTATATCTCACAAATCTGAATTTATATCACACAATTCGGACTTTATATCTCACAAATCTGAATTTATATCACAATTCTGAAGTTATATCTCACAATTCTGACTTTATATCTCACAAATCTGGATTTATATCACACAATTCTGACTTTATATCTCACAAATCTGAATTTATATCACACAATTCTGACGTTATATCTCACAAATCTGATTCATATCACACAATTCTGAATTCATATCTCACAATTCTGACTTCATATCTCACAATTCTGACTTCATATCACACAATTCTGACATTATATCAAACAAATTCTGACTTTATATCTCACAATTCTGACTTTTTATCTCACAATTCTGATCTTATATCTCACAATTCTGACTTTATATCTCACAATTCTGACTTTATATCTCACAAATCTGAATTTATATCACATTCTGACTCTCACAATTCTGACTTCATATCTCACAATTCTGACTTTATATCTCACAATTCTGACTTTATATCTCACAAATCTGAATTTATATCACACAATTCTAACTCTCACAATTCTGACTTCATATCTCACAATTCTGACTTTTATATCACACAATTCTGACTTTATATCTCACAAATCCGACTTAATATCACAATTCTGACTCTCACAATTTTGACTTGATATCACACAATTCTGACCTTGATATCACACAATTCTGACTTTATATCACACAATTCTGACTTTATATCACACAATTCCTGACTTTATATCTCACAATTCTGACTTTATATCACACAATTCTGACTTTATATCTCACAAATCTGACTTAATATCACAATTCTGGCTTTATATCACACAATTCTGATCTTATATCTCACAATTCTGACTTTATATCACACAATTCTGACTTTATATCTCAAAATTCTGACTTTATATCTCACAATTCTGACTCTCACAATTCTGACTTTATATCTCACAATTCGGACTTTATATCACTATTCTGACTTTATATCTCACAATTCTGACTCTCACAATTCTGACTTTATTTCACAATTCTGACTTTATATCTCACAATTCTGACTTTATATCACACAATTCTGACTTTACATCTCACAAATCTGAATTTATATCACACAGTTCTGGCTTTATATCACACAATTCTGACTTTATATCACACAATTCTGACTTTATATCTCACAACTCTGACCTAATATCACAATTCTGACTCTCACAATTCTGACTTTATATCTCACAAATCTGAATTTATATCACACAATTCTGACTTTATATCTCACAAATCTGACTTAATATCACAATTCTGGCTTTATATCACACAATTCTGATCTTATATCACACAAAATCTGAATTTATATCACACAATTCTGACTTTATATCTCACAATTCTGACTCTCACAATTCTGACTTTATATCACACAATTCTGACTTTATATCACACAATTCTGACTTTATATCTCACAATTCTGACTCTCACAATTCTGACTTTATATCTCACAATTCTGACTTTATATCTCACAAATCTGAATTTATATCACACAATTCGGACTTTATATCTCACAAATCTGACTTTATATCTCACAAATCTGAATTTATATCACACAATTCTGACTTAATATCAAACAATTCTGACTTAATATCACAATTCTGACTTAATATCACAATTCTGACTTCATATCTCACAAATCTGACTTCATATCACACAATTCTGACTTTATATCTCACAAATCTGACTTTATATCTCACAATTCTGACTTTATATCTCACAAATCTGAATTTATGTCACACAATTCTGACTTAATATCAAACAATTCTGACTTAATATCACAATTCTGACTTAATATCACAATTCTGACTTCATATCACACAATTCTGACTTAATATCAAACAATTCTGACTTCATATCATACAAATCTGACTTTATATCACACAATTCTGACTCACAATTCTGACTTTATATCTCACAATTCGGACTTTATATCAAAATTCTTAATTTATATCTCACAATTCTGACTTTATATCTCACAATTCTGACTTCATATCAAAATTCTTAATTTATATCTCACAATTCTGACTTTATATCTCACAATTCTGACTCACAATTCTGACTTTATATCTCACAATTCGGACTTTATATCACACAATTCTGAATTTATATCACACAATTCTGACTTTATATCTCACAATTCGGACTTTATATCACACAATTCGGACTTTATATCACACAATTCGGAATTTATATCACACAATTCTGACTTTATATCACACAATTCTGAATTTATATCACACAATTCTGACTTAATATCTCACAATTCTGACTTTATATCACACAATTCGGACTTTATATCACACAATTCTGAATTTATATCACACAATTCTGACTTAATATCAAACAATTCTGACTTAATATCACAATTCTGACTTAATATCACAATTCTGACTTCATATCACAATTCTGACTTCATATCTCACAAATCTGACTTCATATCACACAATTCTGACTTTATATCTCACAAATCTGACTTTATATCACACAATTCTGACTGTATATCTCACAGTTCTGACTTTATATCTCACAGTTCTGACTTTATATCTCACAAATCTGAATTTATATCTCACAACTCTGACTTTATATCTCACAATTCTGAATTTATATCACACAATTCTGACTTTATATCTCACAATTCTGACTTTATATCTCACAAATCTGAATTTATATCACACAATTCTGACTTTATATCTCACAAATCTGAAATTATATCACACAATTCGGACTTTTTATCTCACAAATCCGAAATTATATCACACAATTCCGACTATATATCTCACAAATCCGACTTTATATCTCACAATTCCGACTTCATATCACACAATTCTGACTTTATATCTCACAATTCTGACTTTATATCACTATTCTGACTTTATATCTCACAATTCTGACTCTCACAATTCTGACTTTATATCACAATTCTGACTTTATATCTCACAATTCGGACTTTATATCACTATTCTGACTTTATATCTCACAATTCTGACTCTCACAATTCAGACTTTATATCACAATTCTGACTTTATATCTCACAATTCTAACTCTCAAAATTCTGACATTATATCTCACAATTCTGACTTTATATCTCAAAATTCTGACTCTCTCACAATTCTGACTTTATATCTCACAATTCTGGCTTTATATCACACAAATCTGAATTTATATCACACAATTCTGACTTTATATCTCACAATTCTGACTTTATATCTCACAAATCTGACCTAATATCACACAATTCCGACTCTCACAATTCTGACTTTATATCTCACAAATCTGAATTTATATCTCACAATTCTGACTTTATATCACACAATTCTGACTTTATATCACACAATTCTGACTTTATATCTAACAATTCTGACTCTTTCACAATTCTGAATTTATATCTCACAATTCTGGCTTTATATCACAATTCTGACTTTATATCTCACAAATCTGAATTTATATCACACAATTCTGACTTTATATCTCACAATTCTGACTTTATATCTCACAAATCTGATTTAATATCACAATTCTGGCTTTATTTCTCACAATTCTGACTTTATATCTCACAATTCTGACTCTCACAATTCTGATTTCATATCACACAATTCTGACTTTATATCTCACAATTCTGACTCTCAGAATTCTGACTTTATATCACACAATTCTGACTTGTATCTCTCGCAATTCTGAATTTATATCACACAATTCTGACTTTATATCTCACAATTCTGACTTTATATCTCACAATTCTGACTTTATATCACACAATTCTGACTTTATATCAAAATTCTTAATTTATATCTCACAATTCTGACTTTATATCTCACAATTCTGACTTTATATCTCACAAATCTGAATTTATATCACACAATTCTGACTTTATATCTCACAATTCTGAATTTATATCAAACAGTTCTGACTTTATATCTCACAATTCTGACTTTATATCTCAAAATTCTGAATTTATATCTCGCAAATCTGAATTTATATCACACAATTCTGAATTTATATCACACAATTCTGAATTTATATCTCACAATTCTGACGTTATATCACACAATTCTGACTTTATATCTCACAATTCTGACTCTATATCACTATTCTGACTTTATATCTCACAATTCTGACTTTATATCTCACAATTCTGACTTTATATCACACAATTCTGACTTTATATCACACAATTATGACTTTATATCTCACAATTCGGACTTTATATCTCACAATTCGGACTTTATATCACTATTCTGACTTTATATCTCACAATTCTGACTTTATACCTCACAAATCTGAATTTATATCACACAAATCTGAATTTATATCTCACAATTCTGACTTTATATCACACAATTCTGACTTTATATATCACAATTCTGACTCTCTCACAATTCTGACTTTATATCTCACAATTCTGGCTTTATATCACAATTCTGACTTTATATCACACAATTCTGACCTAATATCACACAATTCTGACTCTCACAATTCTGACTTTACATCTCACAATTCTGACTCTCTCACAATTCTGACTTTATATCTCACAATTCTGGCTTTATATCACACAAATCTGACTTAATATCACAATTCTGGCTTTATATCTCACAATTCTGACTTTATATCTCACAAATCTGACTTAATATCACAATTCTGGCTTTATATCTCACAATTCTGACTTTATATCTCACAATTCTGACTTTATATCTCACAAATCTGACTTAATATCACAATTCTGACTTTATGTCTCACAATTCTGACTTTATATCTCACAATTCTGACTTTATATCTCACAAATCTGACTTAATATCACAATTCTGGCTTTATATCTCACAATTCTGACTCTCACAATTCTGACTTCATATCACACAATTCTGACTTTATATCTCACAACTCTGACCTAATATCACAATTCTGACTCTCACAATTCTGACTTTATATCTCACAAATCTCAATTTATATCACACAATTCTGACTTTATATCTCACAAATCTGAATTTGTAATCACACAATTCTGACTTTATATCTCACAAATCTGAATTTATATCACACAATTCTGACTTTATATCTCACAAATCTGAATTTATATCACACAATTCTGACTTTATATCTCACAAATCTGACTTAATATCACAATTCTGGCTTTATATCACACAATTCTGACTTTATATCACACAATTCTGACTTTATATCTCACAATTCTGACTCTCACAATTCTGACTTTATATCTCACAATTCTGACTTAATATCACAATTCTGACTTTATATCTCAATTCTGACTCTCACAATTCTGACTTTATATCTCACAATTCGGACTTTATATCACAATTCTGACTTTATATCTCACAATTCTAACTCTCACAATTCTGACATTATATCTCACAATTCTGACTTTATATCTCAAAATTCTGACTCTCACAATTCTGACTTTATACCTCACAAATCTGAATTTATATCTCACAAATCTGAATTTATATCTCACAATTCTGACTTTATATCACACAATTCTGATGTTATATCTCACAAATCTGAATTTATATCACACAATTCTGACTTTATATCTCACAATTCTGGCTTTATATCACAATTCTGACTTTATATCTCACAAATCTGACTTAATATCACAATTCTGGGTTTATATCTCACAATTCTGACTTTATATCTCACAATTCTGACTCTCACAATTCTGACTTCATATCACACAATTCTGACTTTATATCTCACAATTCTGACTTTATATCTCACAAATCTGAATTTATATCACACAATTCGGACTTTATATCTCACAAATCTGAATTTATATCACACAATTCGGACATTATATCTCACAAATCTGAATTTATATCACACAATTCTGAAGTTATATCTCACAATTCTGACTTTATATCTCACAAATCTGAATTTATATCACACAATTCTGACTTTATATCTCACAAATCTGACTTTATATCTCACAAATCTGAATTTATATCACACAATTCGGACTTTATATCTCACAATTCTGACTTTATATCTCACAAATCTGAATTTATATCGCACAATTCGGACTTTATATCTCACAAATCTGACTTAATATCACAATTCTGACTTAATATCACAATTCTGACTTCATATCTCACAAATCTGACTTCATATCACACAATTCTGACTTTATATCTCACAAATCTGACTTTATATCTCACAATTCTGACTTTATATCTCACAAATCTGAATTTATGTCACACAATTCTGACTTAATATCAAACAATTCTGACTTAATATCACAATTCTGACTTAATATCACAATTCTGACTTCATATCACACAATTCTGACTTTATATCACACAATTCTGACTTCATATCAAAATTCTTAATTTATATCTCACAATTCTGACTTTATATCTCACAATTCTGACTCTCACAATTCTGACTTTATATCACACAATTCTGAATTTATATCACACAATTCTGACTTAATATCTCACAATTCTGACTTTATATCACACAATTCGGACTTTATATCACACAATTCTGAATTTATATCACACAATTCTGACTTAATATCAAACAATTCTGACTTAATATCACAATTCTGACTTCATATCTCACAAATCTGACTTCATATCACACAATTCTGACTTTATATCTCACAAATCTGACTTTATATCACAATTCTGACTGTATATCTCACAGTTCTGACTTTATATCTCACAGTTCTGACTTTATATCTCACAATTCTGACTTTATATCACACAGTTCTGACTTTATATCTCACAACTCTGACTTTATATCTCACAAATCTGAATTTATATCACACAATTCTGACTTTATATCTCACAATTCTGACTTTATATCTCACAAATCTGAATTTATATCACACAATTCTGACTTTATATCTCACAAATCTGAAATTATATCACACAATTCGGACTTTTTATCTCACAAATCCGACTTTATATCACACAATTCTGACTTTATATCTCACAATTCTGACTTTATATCACTATTCTGACTTTATATCTCACAATTCTGACTTTATATCACAATTCTGACTTTATATCTCACAATTCGGACTTTATATCACTATTCTGACTTTATATCTCACAATTCTGACTCTCACAATTCAGACTTTATATCACAATTCTGACTTTATATCTCACAATTCTAACTCTCAAAATTCTGACATTATATCTCAAAATTCTGACTCTCTCACAATTCTGACTTTATATCTCAAAATTCTGACTCTCTCACAATTCTGACTTTATATCTCACAATTCTGACTTTATATCACACAATTCTGACTTTATATCTCACAATTCTGACTTTATATCTCACAATTCTGGCTTTATATCACAATTCTGACTTTATATCACACAATTCTGACCTAATATCACACAATTCTGACTTTATATCTCACAATTCTGACTCTCTCACAATTCTGACTTTATATCTCACAATTCTGGCTTTATATCACAATTCTGACTTTATATCTCACAAATCTGAATTTATATCACACAATTCTGACTTTATATCTCACAAATCTGACTTAATATCACAATTCTGGCTTTATATCTCACAATTCTGACTTTATATCTCACAATTCTGACTCTCACAATTCTGACTTCATATCACACAATTCTGACTATATCTCACAATTCTGACTCTCACAATTCTGACTTCATATCACACAATTCTGACTTTATCTCTCGCAATTCTGAATTTATATCACAATTCTGACTTTATATCTCACAATTCTGACTTTATATCTCACAATTCTGACTTTATATCTCACAATTCTGACTTTATATCCCACAATTTTGACTTTATATCACAATTCTGACTTTATATCTCACAAATCTGAATTTATATCACACAATTCTGACTTAATATCAAACAATTCTGACTTCATATCACACAATTCTGACTTTATATCTCACAAATCTGACTTTATATCTCCAAATTCTGACTTTATATCTCACAAATCTGAATTTATATCACACAATTCTGACTTAATATCAAACAATTCTGACTTAATATCACAATTCTGACTTTATATCTCACAAATCTGAATTTATATCACACAATTCTGACTTAATATCAAACAATTCTGACTTAATATCACAATTCTGACTTAATATCACAATTCTGACTTCATATCATACAATTCTGACTTCATATCAAAATTCTTAATTTATATCTCACAATTCTGACTTTATATCTCACAGTTCTGACTTTATATCTCACAATTCTGACTTTATATCTCACAATTCTGACTTTATATCACACAATTCTGACTTTATATCTCACAATTCTGAATTTATATCACACAATTCTGAATGTATATCTCACAGTTCTGACTTTATATCTCACAGTTCTGACTTTATATCTCACAGTTCTGACTTTATATCTCACAAATCTGAATTTATATCACACAATTCTGACTTTATATCTCACAAATCGGAAATTATATCACACAATTCGGACTTTTTATCTCACAAATCTGAATTTATATCAAACAATTCCGACTATATATCTCACAAATCCGACTTTATATCTCACAATTCCGACTTTATATCACACAATTCTGACTTTATATCTCACAATTCTGACTTTATATCACTATTCTGACTTTATATCTCACAATTCTGACTCTCACAATTCTGACTTTATATCACAATTCTGACTTTATATCTCACAATTCGGACTTTATATCACTATTCTGACTTTATATCTCACAATTCTGACTCTCACAATTCAGACTTTATATCACAATTCTGACTTTATATCTCACAATTCTAACTCTCAAAATTCTGACATTATATCTCACAATTCTGACTTTATATCTCAAAATTCTGACTCTCTCACAATTCTGACTTTATATCTCACAATTCTGACTTTATATCACACAATTCTGACTTTATATCTCACAATTCTGACTTTCTCACAATTCTGACTTTATATCTCACAATTCTGGCTTTATATCACAATTCTGACTTTATATCACACAATTCTGACCTAATATCACACAATTCTGACTTTATATCTCACAATTCTGACTCTCTCACAATTCTGACTTTATATCTCACAATTCTGGCTTTATATCACAATTCTGACTTTATATCTCACAATTCTGACTTTATATCTCACAAATCTGACTTAATATCACAATTCTGGCTTTATATCTCACAATTCTGACTTTATATCTCACAATTCTGACTCTCACAATTCTGACTTCATATCACACAATTCTGACTATATCTCACAATTCTGACTCTCACAATTCTGACTTCATATCACACAATTCTGACTTTATCTCTCGCAATTCTGAATTTATATCACACAATTCTGACTTTATATCTCACAATTCTGACTTTATATCTCACAATTCTGACTTTATATCACACAATTCTGACTTTATATCTCGCAATTCTGACTTTATATCAAAATTCTTAATTCATATCTCACAATTCTGACTTTATATCTCACAATTCTGACTTCATATCTCACAAATCTGAATTTATATCACACAATTCTGACTTTATATCTCACAATTCTGAATTTATATCAAACAGTTCTGACTTTATATCTCACAATTCTGAATTTATATCACACAATTCTGACTTTATATCTCACAAATCTGAATTTATATCACACAATTCTGACTTCATATCTCACAATTCTGACTTCATATCACACAATTCTGACATTATATCAAACAAATTCTGACATTATATCAAACAAATTCTGACTTTTTATCTCACAATTCTGACTGTATATCTCACAGTTCTGACTTTATATCTCACAGTTCTGACTTTATATCTCACAAATCTGAATTTATATCTCACAACTCTGACTTTATATCTCACAAATCTGAATTTATATCACACAATTCTGACTTTATATCTCACAATTCTGACTTTATATCTCACAAATCTGAATTTATATCACACAATTCTGACTTTATATCTCACAAATCTGAAATTATATCACACAATTCGGACTTTTTATCTCACAAATCCGAATTTATATCACACAATTCCGACTATATATCTCACAAATCCGACTTTATATCTCACAATTCCGACTCTCACAATTCTGACTTCATATCACACAATTCTGACTTTATATCTCACAATTCTGACTCTCAGAATTCTGACTTTATATCACACAATTCTGACTTTATCTCTCGCAATTCTGAATTTATATCACACAATTCTGACTTTATATCTCACAATTCTGACTTTATATCTCACAATTCTGACTTTATATCATACAATTCTGACTTTATATCTCGCAATTCTGACTTTATATCAAAATTCTTAATTTATATCTCACAATTCTGACTTTATATCTCACAATTCTGACTTTATATCTCACAATTCTGACTTTATATCACACAATTCTGACTTTATATCTCACAATTCTGACTTTATATCTCACAATTCTGACTTTATATCACACAATTCTGACTTTATATCTCACAATTCGGACTTTATATCACTATTCTGACTTTATATCTCACAATTCTGACTCTCACAATTCAGACTTTATATCACAATTCTAACTCTCAAAATTCTGACATTATTATCTCACAATTCTGACTCTCTCACAATTCTGACTTTATACCTCACAAATCTGAATTTATATCACACAAATCTGAATTTATATCTCACAATTCTGACTTTATATCACACAATTCTGACTTTATATCACAATTCTGACTTTATATCACACAATTCTGACCTAATATCACACAATTCTGACTTTATATCACACAATTCTGGCTTTATATCACAATTCTGACTCTCTCACAATTCTGACTTTATATCTCACAATTCTGGCTTTATATCACAATTCTGACTTTATATCACACAATTCTGACCTAATATCACACAATTCTGACTCTCACAATTCTGACTTTATATCTCACAAATCTGACTCTCTCACAATTCTGACTTTATATCTCACAATTCTGGCTTTATATCACAATTCTGACTTTATATATCACAAATCTGAATTTATATCACACAATTCTGACTTAATATCACAATTCTGGCTTTATATCACAATTCTGACTTTATATCACACAATTCTGACCTAATATCACACAATTCTGACTCTCACAATTCTGACTTTATATCTCACAATTCTGACTTTATATCTCACAAATCTGAAATTATATCACACAATTCGGACTTTTTATCTCACAAATCCGAATTTATATCACACAATTCCGACTATATATCTCACAATTCTGACTTTATATCTCACAAATCTGAATTTATATCTCACAATTTTGACTTTATATCTCACAATTCCGACTCTCACAATTCTGACTTCATATCACACAATTCTGACTTTATATCTCACAATTCTGACTCTCAGAATTCTGACTTTATATCACACAATTCTGACTTTATATCTCACAATTCTGACTTTATATCTCACAATTCTGACTTTATATCTCACAATTCTGAATTTATATCAAACAGTTCTGACTTTATATCTCACAATTCTGACTTTATATCTCAAAATTCTGACTTAATATCTCACAAATCTGAATTTATATCACACAAATCTGAATTTATATCTCACAATTCTGACTTTATATCACACAATTCTGACTTTATATCTCACAATTCTGACTCTCTCACAATTCTGACTTTATACCTCACAAATCTGAATTTATATCACACAAATCTGAATTTATATCTCACAATTCTGACTTTATATCACACAATTCTGACTTTATATCTCACAATTCTGACTCTCTCACAATTCTGACTTTCTATCTCACAATTCTGATCTTATATCTCACAATTCTGACTTTATATCTCACAAATCTGAATTTATATCACACAATTCTGACTTTATATCTCACAATTCTGAATTTATATCAAACAGCTCTGACTTTATATCACACAATTCTGACTTTATATCACACAATTCTGACTTTATATCTCACAATTCTGACTTTATATCTCACAAATCTGAATTTATATCACACAATTCTGACTTTATATCTCACAATTCTGAATTTATATCAAACAGTTCTGACTTTATATCTCACAATTCTGACTTTATATCTAAAAATTCTGACTTTATATCTCACAAATCTGAATTTATATCACACAATTCTGAATTTATATCACACAATTCTGACTTTATATCTCACAAATCTGAATTTATATCACACAATTCTGACTTTATATCTCACAATTCTGACTTCATATCACACAATTCTGACATTATATCAAACAAATTCTGACTTTATATCTCACAATTCTAACTCTCAAAATTCTGACATTATATCTCACAATTCTGACTTTATATCTCAAAATTCTGACTCTCTCACAATTCTGACTTTATACCTCACAAATCTGAATTTATATCACACAAATCTGAATTTATATCTCACAATTCTGACTTTATATCTCACAATTCTGACTCTCTCACAATTCTGACTTTATATCTCACAATTCTGATCTTATATCTCACAATTCTGACTTTATATCTCACAAATCTGAATTTATATCACACAATTCTGAATTTATATCTCACAATTCTGACGTTATATCACACAATTCTGACTTTATATCTCACAATTCTGACTTTATATCACTATTCTGACTTTATATCTCACAATTCTGACTTTATATCACACAATTCTGACTTTATATCACACAATTCGGACTTTATATCACACAATTCGGACTTTATATCACTATTCTGACTTTATATCTCACAATTCTGACTCTCACAATTCAGACTTTATATCACAATTCTGACTTTATATCTCACAATTCTGACTTTATATCACACAATTCTGACTTTATATCTCACAATTCTGACTTTATATCTCACAATTCGGACTTTATATCACAATTCTGACTTTATAACTCACAATTCTAACTCTCAAAATTCTGACATTATATCTCACAATTCTGACTTTATATCTCAAAATTCTGACTCTCTCACAATTCTGACTTTATACCTCACAAATCTGAATTTATATCACACAAATCTGAATTTATATCTCACAATTCTGACTTTATATCACACAATTCTGACTTTATATTTCACAATTCTGACTCTCTCACAATTCTGACTTTATATCTCACAATTCTGGCTTTATATCACAATTCTGACTTTATATCACACAATTCTGACCTAATATCACACAATTCTGACTCTCACAATTCTGACTTTATATCTCACAATTCTGACTCTCTCACAATTCTGACTTTATATCTCACAATTCTGGCTTTATATCACAATTCTGACTTTATATCACACAATTCTGACCTAATATCACACAATTCTGACTCTCACAATTCTGACTTTATATCTCACAAATCTGAATTTATATCACACAATTCTGACTTTATATCTCACAATTCTGACTTTATATCTCACAAATCTGACTTAATATCACAATTCTGGCTTTATATCTCACAATTCTGACTTTATATCTCACAATTCTGACTCTCACAATTCTGACTTCATATCACACAATTCTGACTTTATATCTCACAATTCTGACTCTCAGAATTCTGACTTTATATCACACAATTCTGACTTTATCTCTCGCAATTCTGAATTTATATCACACAATTCTGACTTTATATCTCACAATTCTGACTTTATATCTCACAATTCTGACTTTATATCTCGCAATTCTGACTTTATATCAAAATTCTTAATTTATATCTCACAATTCTGACATTATATCTCACAATTCTGACTTTATATCTCACAAATCTGAATTTATATCACACAATTCTGACTTTATATCTCACAATTCTGACTTTATATCTCACAATTCTGACTTTATATCTCACAATTCTGACTTTATATCACACAATTCTGACTTTATATCTCGCAATTCTGACTTTATATCAAAATTCTTAATTCATATCTCACAATTCTGACTTTATATCTCACAATTCTGACTTCATATCTCACAAATCTGAATTTATATCACACAATTCTGACTTTATATCTCACAATTCTGAATTTATATCAAACAGTTCTGACTTTATATCTCACAATTCTGACTTTATATCTCAAAATTCTGACTTTATATCTCACAAACCTGAATTTATATCACACAATTCTGAATTTATATCACACAATTCTGACTTTATATCTCACAAATCTGAATTTATATCACACAATTCTGACTTTATATCTCACAATTCTGACTTCATATCTCACAATTCTGACTTCATATCACACAATTCTGACATTATATCAAACAATTCTGACTTTATATCTCACAATTCTGACTCTCAGAATTCTGACTTTATATCACACAATTCTGACTTTATCTCTCGCAATTCTGAATTTATATCACACAATTCTGACTTTATATCTCACAATTCTGACTCTCAGAATTCTGACTTTATATCACACAATTCTGATCTTATATCTCACAATTCTGACTTTATATCTCACAAATCTGAATTTATATCACACAATTCTGAATTTATATCTCACAATTCTGACGTTATATCACACAATTCTGACTTTATATCTCACAATTCTGACTTTATATCTCACAATTCTGACTTTATATCTCACAATTCTGACTTTATATCACACAATTCTGATTTTATATCACACAATTCTGACTTTATATCTCACAATTCGGACTTTATATCTCACAATTCGGACTTTATATCACTATTCTGACTTTATATCTCACAATTCTGACTCTCACAATTCAGACTTTATATCACAATTCTGACTTTATATCTCACAATTCTGACTTTATACCTCACAAATCTGAATTTATATCACACAAATCTGAATTTATATCTCACAATTCTGACTTTATATCACACAATTCTGACTTTATATTTCACAATTCTGACTCTCTCACAATTCTGACTTTATATCTCACAATTCTGACTCTCTCACAATTCTGGCTTTATATCACAATTCCGACTTTATATCACACAATTCTGACTTTATATCTCACAATTCTGACTTTATATCACAATTCTGACTTTATATCACTATTCTGACTTTATATCTCACAATTCTGACTCTCACAATTCTGACTTTATATCACAATTCTGACTTTATATCTCACAATTCGGACTTTATATCACTATTCTGACTTTATATCTCACAATTCTGACTCTCACAATTCAGACTTTATATCACAATTCTGACTTTATATCTCACAATTCTAACTCTCAAAATTCTGACATTATATCTCACAATTCTGACTCTCTCACAATTCTGACTTTATATCTCACAATTCTGACTTTATATCACACAATTCTGACTTTATATCTCACAATTCTGACTTTCTCACAATTCTGACTTTATATCTCACAATTCTGGCTTTATATCACAATTCTGACTTTATATCACAGAATTCTGACCTAATATCACACAATTCTGACTTTATATCTCACAATTCTGACTCTCTCACAATTCTGACTTTATATCTCACAATTCTGGCTTTATATCACAATTCTGACTTTATATCTCACAAATCTGAATTTATATCACACAATTCTGACTTTATATCTCACAATTCTGACTTTATATCTCACAAATCTGACTTAATATCACAATTCTGGCTTTATATCTCACAATTCTGACTTTATATCTCACAATTCTGACTCTCACAATTCTGACTTCATATCACACAATTCTGACTTTATATCACACAATTCTGACTTTTTATCAAAATTCTTAATTTATATCTCACAATTCTGACTTTATATCGCACAATTCTGACTTTATATCTCACAATTCTGACTTTATATCTCACAAATCTGAATTTATATCACACAATTCGGACTTTATATCTCACAAATCTGAATTTATATCACACAATTCTGACTTTATATCTCACAAATCTGAATTTATATCACACAATTCGGACTTTATATCTCACAATTCTGACTTTATATCTCACAAATCTGAATTTATATCACACAATTCGGACTTTATATCTCACAAATCTGACTTCATATCTCACAAATCTGAATTTATATCACACAATTCTGACTTTATATCTCACAAATCTGACTTTATATCCCACAATTTTGACTTAATATCTCACAAATCTGAACTTATATCACACAATTCTGACTTAATATCAAACAATTCTGACTTAATATCACAATTCTGACTTAATATCACAATTCTGACTTCATATCTCACAAATCTGACTTCATATCACACAATTCTGACTTTATATCTCACAAATCTGACTTTATATCTCCAAATTCTGACTTTATATCTCACAAATCTGAATTTATATCACACAATTCTGACTTAATATCAAACAATTCTGACTTAATATCACAATTCTGACTTTATATCTTATAATTCTGACTCTCACAATTCTGACTTCATATCACACAATTCTGACTTTATATCTCACAATTCTGACTTTATATCTCACAATTCTGACTTTATATCTCACAAATCTGAATTTATATCACACAATTCTGACTTTATATCTCACAAATCTTACTTTATATCTCACAAATCTGAATTTATATCACAATTCTGACGTTATATCTCACAATTCTGACTTTATATCTCACAAATCAGAATTTATATCACACAATTCGGACTTTATATCTCACAATTCTGACTTTATATCTCACAAATCTGAATTTATATCACACAATTCGGACTTTATATCTCACAAATCTGAATTTATATCACACAATTCGGACTTTATATCTCACAAATCTGACTTTATATCTCACAAATCTGAATTTATATCACACAATTCTGACTTTATATCTCACAAATCTGACTTTATATCCCACAATTTTGACTTTATATCACAATTCTGACTTTATATCTCACAAATCTGAATTTATATCACACAATTCTGACTTAATATCAAACAATTCTGACTTCATATCACACAATTCTGACTTTATATCTCACAAATCTGACTTTATATCTCCAAATTCTGACTTTATATCTCACAAATCTGAATTTATATCACACAATTCTGACTTAATATCAAACAATTCTGACTTAATATCACAATTCTGACTTTATATCTCACAAATCTGAATTTATATCACACAATTCTGACTTAATATCAAACAATTCTGACTTAATATCACAATTCTGACTTAATATCACAATTCTGACTTCATATCATACAATTCTGACTTCATATCAAAATTCTTAATTTATATCTCACAATTCTGACTTTATATCTCACAATTCGGACTTTATATCACAATTCTGACTTTATATCTCACAATTCTGACTCTCACAATTCTGACTTTATATCTCACAATTCGGACTTTATATCACACAATTCTGAATTTATATCACACAATTCTGACTTTATATCACACAATTCTGACTTTATATCACACAATTCGGACTTTATATCACACAATTCTGAATTTATATCACACAATTCTGACTTATCACAATTCTGACTTAATATCACAATTCTGACTTCATATCTGACAAATCTGACTTCATATCACACAATTCTGACTTTATATCTCACAATTCTGACTTTATATCTCACAATTCTGACTTTATATCACAATTCTGACTTTATATCTCACAATTCTGAATTTATATCACACAATTCTGAATGTATATCTCACAGTTCTGACTTTATATCTCACAGTTCTGACTTTATATCTCACAATTCTGACTTTACATCTCACAAATCTGAATTTATATCACACAATTCTGACTTTATATCTCACAAATCGGAAATTATATCACACAATTCGGACTTTTTATCTCACAAATCTGAATTTATATCAAACAATTCCGACTATATATCTCACAAATCCGACTTTATATCTCACAATTCCGACTTTATATCACACAATTCTGACTTTATATCTCACAATTCTGACTTTATATCACTATTCTGACTTTATATCTCACAATTCTGACTCTCACAATTCTGACTTTATATCACAATTCTGACTTTATATCTCACAATTCGGACTTTATATCACTATTCTGACTTTATATCTCACAATTCTGACTCTCACAATTCAGACTTTATATCACAATTCTGACTTTATATCTCACAATTCTAACTCTCAAAATTCTGACATTATATCTCACAATTCTGACTTTATATCTCAAAATTCTGACTCTCTCACAATTCTGACTTTATATCTCACAATTCTGACTTTATATCACACAATTCTGACTTTATATCTCACAATTCTGACTTTCTCACAATTCTGACTTTATATCTCACAATTCTGGCTTTATATCACAATTCTGACTTTATATCACACAATTCTGACCTAATATCACACAATTCTGACTTTATATCTCACAATTCTGACTCTCTCACAATTCTGACTTTATATCTCACAATTCTGGCTTTATATCTCACAAATCTGAATTTATATCACACAATTCTGACTTTATATCTCACAATTCTGACCTAATATCACACAATTCTGACTTTATATCTCACAATTCTGACTCTCTCACAATTCTGACTTTATATCTCACAATTCTGACTTTATATCTCACAAATCTGAATTTATATCACACAATTCTGACTTTATATCTCACAATTCTGACTTTATATCTCACAAATCTGACTTAATATCACAATTCTGGCTTTATATCTCACAATTCTGACTTTATATCTCACAATTCTGACTCTCACAATTCTGACTTCATATCACACAATTCTGACTATATCTCACAATTCTGACTCTCACAATTCTGACTTCATATCACACAATTCTGAAATTATATCACACAATTCGGACTTTTTATCTCACAAATCCGAATTTATATCACACAATTCCGACTATATATCTCACAATTCTGACTTTATATCTCACAAATCTGAATTTATATCTCACAATTTTGACTTTATATCTCACAATTCCGACTCTCACAATTCTGACTTCATATCACACAATTCTGACTTTATATCTCACAATTCTGACTCTCAGAATTCTGACTTTATATCACACAATTCTGACTTTATCTCTCGCAATTTTGAATTTATATCACACAATTCTGACTTTATATCTCACAATTTTGACTTTATATCTCACAATTCTGACTTTATATCTCACAATTCTGACTTTATATCACACAATTCTGACTTTATATCTCGCAATTCTGACTTTATATCAAAAATTCTTAATTTATATCTCACAATTCTGACTTTATATCTCACAATTCTGACTTTATATCTCACAATTCTGACTTTATATCACACAATTCTGACTTTATATCTCACAATTCTGACTTTATATCTCACAATTCTGACTCTCACAATTCTGACTTTATATCACAATTCTGACTTTCTATCACAATTCTGACTTTATATCTCACAATTCGGACTTTATATCACTATTCTGACTTTATATCTCACAATTCTAACTCTCAAAATTCTGACATTATTATCTCACAATTCTGACTCTCTCACAATTCTGACTTTATACCTCACGAATCTGAATTTATATCACACAAATCTGAATTTATATCTCACAATTCTGACTTTATATCACACAATTCTGACTTTATATCACAATTCTGACTTTATATCACACAATTCTGACCTAATATCACACAATTCTGACTTTATATCACACAATTCTGGCTTTATATCACAATTCTGACTCTCTCACAATTCTGACTTTATATCTCACAATTCTGGCTTTATATCACAATTCTGACTTTATATCACACAATTCTGACCTAATATCACACAATTCTGACTCTCACAATTCTGACTTTATATCTCACAAATCTGACTCTCTCACAATTCTGACTTTATATCTCACAATTCTGGCTTTATATCACAATTCTGACTTTATATCTCACAAATCTGAATTTATATCACACAATTCTGACTTAATATCACAATTCTGGCTTTATATCACAATTCTGACTTTATATCACACAATTCTGACCTAATATCACACAATTCTGACTCTCACAATTCTGACTTTATATCTCACAATTCTGACTCTCTCACAATTCTGACTTTATATCTCACAATTCTGGCTTTATATCACAATTCTGACTTTATATCTCACAATTCTGACTTTATATCTCACAAATCTGACTTAATATCACAATTCTGGCTTTATATCTCACAATTCTGACTTTATATCTCACAATTCTGACTCTCACAATTCTGACTTCATATCACACAATTCTGACTTTATATCTCACAATTCTGACTCTCAGAATTCTGACTTTATATCACACAATTCTGACTTTATATCTCACAATTCTGACTTTATATCTCACAATTCTGACTTTATATCTCACAATTCTGAATTTATATCAAACAGTTCTGACTTTATATCTCACAATTCTGACTTTATATCTCAAAATTCTGACTTAATATCTCACAAATCTGAATTTATATCACACAATTCTGAATTTATATCACACAATTCTGACTTTATATCTCACAAATCTGAATTTATATCACACAATTCTGAATTTATATCACACAATTCTGACTTTATATCTCACAAATCTGAATTTATATCACACAATTCTGACTTTATATCTCACAATTCTGACTTCATATCACACAATTCTGACATTATATCAAACAAATTCTGACTTTATATCTCACAATTCTAACTCTCAAAATTCTGACATTATATCTCACAATTCTGACTTTATATCTCAAAATTCTGACTCTCTCACAATTCTGACTTTATACCTCACAAATCTGAATTTATATCACACAAATCTGAATTTATATCTCACAATTCTGACTTTATATCACACAATTCTGACTTTATATCTCACAATTCTGACTCTCACAATTCTGACTTTCTATCTCACAATTCTGATCTTATATCTCACAATTCTGACTTTATATCTCACAAATCTGAATTTATATCACACAATTCTGACTTTATATCTCACAATTCTGAATTTATATCAAACAGCTCTGACTTTATATCACACAATTCTGACTTTATATCACACAATTCTGACTTTATATCTCACAATTCTGACTTTATATCTCACAAATCTGAATTTATATCACACAATTCTGACTTTATATCTCACAATTCTGAATTTATATCAAACAGTTCTGACTTTATATCTCACAATTCTGACTTTATATCTAAAAATTCTGACTTTATATCTCACAAATCTGAATTTATATCACACAATTCTGAATTTATATCACACAATTCTGACTTTATATCTCACAAATCTGAATTTATATCACACAATTCTGACTTTATATCTCACAATTCTGACTTCATATCACACAATTCTGACATTATATCAAACAAATTCTGACTTTATATCTCACAATTCTAACTCTCAAAATTCTGACATTATATCTCACAATTCTGACTTTATATCTCAAAATTCTGACTCTCTCACAATTCTGACTTTATACCTCACAAATCTGAATTTATATCACACAAATCTGAATTTATATCTCACAATTCTGACTTTATATCTCACAATTCTGACTCTCTCACAATTCTGACTTTATATCTCACAATTCTGATCTTATATCTCACAATTCTGACTTTATATCTCACAAATCTGAATTTATATCACACAATTCTGAATTTATATCTCACAATTCTGACGTTATATCACACAATTCTGACTTTATATCTCACAATTCTGACTTTATATCACTATTCTGACTTTATATCTCACAATTCTGACTTTATATCACACAATTCTGACTTTATATCACACAATTCGGACTTTATATCACACAATTCGGACTTTATATCACTATTCTGACTTTATACACTCACCTAAAGGATTATTAGGAACACCTGCTCAATTTCTCATTAATGCAATTATCTAATCAACCAATCACATGGCAGTTGCTTCAATGCATTTAGGGGTGTGGTCCTGGTCAAGACAATCTCCTGAACTCCAAACTGAATGTCAGAATGGGAAAGAAAGGTGATTTAAGCAATTTTGAGCGTGGCATGGTTGTTGGTGCCAGACGGGCCGGTCTGAGTATTTCACAGTCTGCTCAGTTACTTGGGATTTTCACGCACAACCATTTCTAGAGTTTACAAAGAATGGTGTGAAAAGGGAAAAACATCCAGTATGCGGCAGTCCTGTGGGTGAAAATGCCTTGTTGATGCTAGAGGTCAGAGGAGAATGGGCCGACTGATTCAAGCTGATAGAAGAGCAACTTCGACTGAAATAACCACTCGTTACAACCGAGGTATGCAGCAAAGCATTTGTGAAGCCACAACACGCACAACCTTGAGGCGGATGGGCTACAACAGCAGAAGACCCCACCGGGTACCATTCATCTCCACTACAAATAGGAAAAAGAGGCTACAATTTGCACGAGCTCACCAAAATTGGACAGTTGAAGACTGGAAAAATGTTGCCTGGTCTGATGAGTCTCGATTTCTGTTGAGACATTCAGATGGTAGAGTCAGAATTTGGCGTAAACAGAATGAGAACATGGATCCATCATGCCTTGTTACCACTGTGCAGGCTGGTGGTGGTGGTGGTGTAATGGTGTGGGGGATGTTTTCTTGGCACACTTTAGGCCCCTTAGTGCCAATTGGGCATCGTTTAAATGCCATGGCCTACCTGAGCATTGTTTCTGACCATGTCCATCCCTTTATGACCACCATGTACCCATCCTCTGATGGCTACTTCCAGCAGGATAATGCACCATGTCACAAAGCTCGAATCATTTCAAATTGGTTTCTTGAACATGACAATGAGTTCACTGTACTAAAATGGCCCCCACAGCCACCAGATCTCAACCCAATAGAGCATCTTTGGGATGTGGTGGAACGGGAGCTTCGTGCCCTGGATGTGCATCCCACAAATCTCCATCAACTGCAAGATGCTATCCTATCAATATGGGCCAACATTTCTAAAGAATGCTTTCAGCACCTTGTTGAATCAATGCCACGTAGAATTAAGGCAGTTCTGAAGGCGAAAGGGGGTCAAACACAGTATTAGTATGGTGTTCCTAATAATCCTTTAGGTGAGTGTATCTCACAATTCTGACTCTCACAATTCAGACTTTATATCACAATTCTGACTTTATATCTCACAATTCTGACTTTATATCACACAATTCTGACTTTATATCTCACAATTCTGACTTTATATCTCACAATTCGGACTTTAAATCACTATTCTGACTTTATATCTCACAATTCTGACTCTCACAATTCAGACTTTATATCACAATTCTGACTTTATAACTCACAATTCTGACTTTATATTTCACAATTCTGACTCTCTCACAATTCTGACTTTATATCTCACAATTCTGGCTTTATATCACAATTCTGACTTTATATCACACAATTCTGACCTAATATCACACAATTCTGACTCTCACAATTCTGACTTTATATCTCACAATTCTGACTCTCTCACAATTCTGACTTTATATCTCACAATTCTGGCTTTATATCACAATTCTGACTTTATATCACACAATTCTGACCTAATATCACACAATTCTGACTCTCACAATTCTGACTTTATATCTCACAAATCTGAATTTATATCACACAATTCTGACTTTATATCTCACAATTCTGACTTTATATCTCACAAATCTGACTTAATATCACAATTCTGGCTTTATATCTCACAATTCTGACTTTATATCTCACAATTCTGACTTTATATCTCACAATTCTGACTCTCACAATTCTGACTTCATATCACACAATTCTGACTTTATATCTCACAATTCTGACTCTCAGAATTCTGACTTTATATCACACAATTCTGACTTTATATCTCACAATTCTGACTTTATA
This sequence comes from Coreius guichenoti, assembly GCA_039654105.1. Taxonomy (NCBI): domain Eukaryota; kingdom Metazoa; phylum Chordata; class Actinopteri; order Cypriniformes; family Gobionidae; genus Coreius; species Coreius guichenoti. Next base: position 33,732 of record JBAPCB010000094.1, read on the forward strand.
TCTCACAAATCTGACTTTATATCTCACAATTCTGACTTTATATCTCGCAATTCTGACTTTATATCAAAATTCTTAATTTATATCTCACAATTCTGACATTATATCTCACAATTCTGACTTTATATCTCACAAATCTGAATTTATATCACACAATTCTGACTTTATATCTCACAATTCTGAATTTATATCTCAAAAATCTGAATTTATATCACACAATTCGGACTTTATATCTCACAATTCTGAATTTATATCAAACAGTTCTGACTTTATATCTCACAATTCTGACTTTATATCACACAATTCTGACTTTATATCTCACAAATCTGACTTTATATCTCACAAATCTGAATTTATATCACACAATTCTGACGTTATATCTCACAATTCTGACTTTATATCTCACAAATCTGAATTTATATCACACAATTCTGACTTTATATCTCACAAATCTGACTTTATATCTCACAAATCTGAATTTATATCACACAATTCTGACGTTATATCTCACAATTCTGACTTTATATCTCACAAATCTGATTTTATATCTCACAATTCTGAATTTATATCACAATTCTGAAGTTATATCTCACAATTCTGACTTTATATCTCACAAATCTGAATTTATATCACACAATTCTGACATTATATCTCACAATTCTGACTTTATATCTCACAATTCTGACTTTTATATCTCACAATTCTGACTTTATATCTCACAATTCTGAATTTATATCACAATTCTGAAGTTATATCTCACAATTCTGACTTTATATCTCACAAATCTGAATTTATATCACACAATTCTGATCTTATATCTCACAATTCTGACTTTATATCTCACAAATCTGAATTTATATCACACAATTCTGACTTTATATCTCACAATTCTGACTTTATATCTCACAAATCTGACTTAATATCACAATTCTGGCTTTATATCTCACAATTCTGACTTTATATCTCACAATTCTGACTCTCACAATTCTGACTTCATATCACACAATTCTGACTTTATATCACACAATTCTGACCTAATATCACACAATTCTGACTTTATATCACACAATTCTGGCTTTATATCACAATTCTGACTCTCTCACAATTCTGACTTTATATCTCACAATTCTGACTTTATATCACACAATTCTGACCTAATATCACACAATTCTGACTCTCACAATTCTGACTTTATATCTCACAATTCTGACTCTCTCACAATTCTGACTTTATATCTCACAATTCTGGCTTTATATCACAATTCTGACTTTATATCTCACAAATCTGAATTTATATCACACAATTCTGACTTAATATCACAATTCTGGCTTTATATCACAATTCTGACTTTATATCACACAATTCTGACCTAATATCACACAATTCTGACTCTCACAATTCTGACTTTATATCTCACAATTCTGACTCTCTCACAATTCTGACTTTATATCTCACAATTCTGACTTTATATCTCACAAATCTGACTTAATATCACAATTCTGGCTTTATATCTCACAATTCTGACTTTATATCTCACAATTCTGACTCTCACAATTCTGACTTCATATCACACAATTCTGACTTTATATCTCACAATTCTGACTCTCAGAATTCTGACTTTATATCACACAATTCTGACTTTATATCTCACAATTCTGACTTTATATCTCACAATTCTGACTTTATATCTTACAATTCTGAATTTATATCAAACAGTTCTGACTTTATATCTCACAATTCTGACTTTATATCTCAAAATTCTGACTTAATATCTCACAAATCTGAATTTATATCACACAATTCTGAATTTATAATCACACAATTCTGACTTTATATCTCACAAATCTGAATTTATATCACACAATTCTGAATTTATATCACACAATTCTGACTTTATATCTCACAAATCTGAATTTATATCACACAATTCTGACTTTATATCTCACAATTCTGACTTCATATCACACAATTCTGACATTATATCAAACAAATTCTGACTTTATATCTCACAATTCTAACTCAAAATTCTGACATTATATCTCACAATTCTGACTTTATATCTCAAAATTCTGACTCTCTCACAATTCTGACTTTATACCTCACAAATCTGAATTTATATCACACAAATCTGAATTTATATCTCACAATTCTGACTTTATATCACACAATTCTGACTTTATATCTCACAATTCTGACTCTCTCACAATTCTGACTTTATATCTCACAATTCTGATCTTATATCTCACAATTCTGACTTTATATCTCACAAATCTGACTTTATATCACACAATTCTGACTTTATATCTCACAATTCTGAATTTATATCAAACAGCTCTGACTTTATATCACACAATTCTGACTTTATATCACACAATTCTGACTTTATATCTCTCAATTCTGACTTTATATCTCACAAATCTGAATTTATATCACACAATTCTGACTTTATATCTCACAATTCTGAATTTATATCAAACAGTTCTGACTTTATATCTCACAATTCTGACTTTATATCTAAAAATTCTGACTTTATATCTCACAAATCTGAATTTATATCACACAATTCTGAATTTATATCACACAATTCTGACTTTATATCTCACAAATCTGAATTTATATCACACAATTCTGACTTTATATCTCACAATTCTGACTTCATATCACACAATTCTGACATTATATCAAACAAATTCTGACTTTATATCTCACAATTCTAACTCTCAAAATTCTGACATTATATCTCACAATTCTGACTTTATATCTCAAAATTCTGACTCTCTCACAATTCTGACTTTATACCTCACAAATCTGAATTTATATCACACAAATCTGAATTTATATCTCACAATTCTGACTTTATATCTCACAATTCTGACTCTCTCACAATTCTGACTTTATATCTCACAATTCTGATCTTATATCTCACAATTCTGACTTTATATCTCACAAATCTGAATTTATATCACACAATTCTGAATTTATATCTCACAATTCTGACGTTATATCACACAATTCTGACTTTATATCTCACAATTCTGACTTTATATCACTATTCTGACTTTATATCTCACAATTCTGACTTTATATCACACAATTCTGACTTTATATCACACAATTCGGACTTTATATCACACAATTCGGACTTTATATCACTATTCTGACTTTATATCTCACAATTCTGACTCTCTCACAATTCTGACTTTATATCTCACAATTCTGGCTTTATATCACAATTCTGACTTTATATCACACAATTCTGACCTAATATCACACAATTCTGACTCTCACAATTCTGACTTTATATCTCACAAATCTGAATTTATATCACACAATTCTGACTTTATATCTCACAATTCTGACTTTATATCTCACAAATCTGACTTAATATCACAATTCTGGCTTTATATCTCACAATTCTGACTTCATATCACACAATTCTGACTTTATATCTCACAATTCTGACTCTCAGAATTCTGACTTTATATCACACAATTCTGACTTTATCTCTCGCAATTCTGAATTTATATCACACAATTCTGACTTTATATCTCACAATTCTGACTTTATATCTCACAATTCTGACTTTATATCTCGCAATTCTGACTTTATATCAAAATTCTTAATTTATATCTCACAATTCTGACATTATATCTCACAATTCTGACTTTATATCTCACAAATCTGAATTTATATCACACAATTCTGACTTTATATCTCACAATTCTGAATTTATATCTCAAAAATCTGAATTTATATCACACAATTCGGACTTTATATCTCACAATTCTGAATTTATATCAAACAGTTCTGACTTTATATCTCACAATTCTGACTTTATATCACACAATTCTGACTTTATATCTCACAAATCTGACTTTATATCTCACAAATCTGAATTTATATCACACAATTCTGACGTTATATCTCACAATTCTGACTTTATATCTCACAAATCTGAATTTATATCACACAATTCTGACTTTATATCTCACAAATCTGACTTTATATCTCACAAATCTGAATTTATATCACACAATTCTGACGTTATATCTCACAATTCTGACTTTATATCTCACAAATCTGATTTTATATCTCACAATTCTGACTTTATATCTCACAATTCTGAATTTATATCACAATTCTGAAGTTATATCTCACAATTCTGACTTTATATCTCACAAATCTGAATTTATATCACACAATTCTGACATTATATCTCACAATTCTGACTTTATATCTCACAATTCTGACTTTTATATCTCACAATTCTGACTTTATATCTCACAATTCTGAATTTATATCACAATTCTGAAGTTATATCTCACAATTCTGACTTTATATCTCACAAATCTGAATTTATATCACACAATTCTGACCTTATATCTCACAATTCTGACTTTATATCTCACAAATCTGAATTTATATCACACAATTCTGACTTTATATCACACAATTCTGACTTTATATCTCAAAATTCTGACTTTATATCTCACAAATCTGAATTTATATCACACAATTCTGACTTTATATCTCACAATTCTGACTTTATATCTCACAAATCTGACTTAATATCACAATTCTGGCTTTATATCTCACAATTCTGACTTTATATCTCACAATTCTGACTCTCACAATTCTGACTTCATATCACACAATTCTGACTTTATATCACACAATTCTGACCTAATATCACACAATTCTGACTTTATATCACACAATTCTGGCTTTATATCACAATTCTGACTCTCTCACAATTCTGACTTTATATCTCACAATTCTGGCTTTATATCACAATTCTGACTTTATATCACACAATTCTGACCTAATATCACACAATTCTGACTCTCACAATTCTGACTTTATATCTCACAATTCTGACTCTCTCACAATTCTGACTTTATATCTCACAATTCTGGCTTTATATCACAATTCTGACTTTATATCTCACAAATCTGAATTTATATCACACAATTCTGACTTAATATCACAATTCTGGCTTTATATCACAATTCTGACTTTATATCACACAATTCTGACCTAATATCACACAATTCTGACTCTCACAATTCTGACTTTATATCTCACAATTCTGACTCTCTCACAATTCTGACTTTATATCTCACAATTCTGGCTTTATATCACAATTCTGACTTTATATCTCACAATTCTGACTTTATATCTCACAAATCTGACTTAATATCACAATTCTGGCTTTATATCTCACAATTCTGACTTTATATCTCACAATTCTGACTCTCACAATTCTGACTTCATATCACACAATTCTGACTTTATATCTCACAATTCTGACTCTCAGAATTCTGACTTTATATCACACAATTCTGACTTTATATCTCACAATTCTGACTTTATATCTCACAATTCTGACTTTATATCTTACAATTCTGAATTTATATCAAACAGTTCTGACTTTATATCTCACAATTCTGACTTTATATCTCAAAATTCTGACTTAATATCTCACAAATCTGAATTTATATCACACAATTCTGAATTTATAATCACACAATTCTGACTTTATATCTCACAAATCTGAATTTATATCACACAATTCTGAATTTATATCACACAATTCTGACTTTATATCTCACAATTCTGACTTCATATCACACAATTCTGACATTATATCAAACAATTTCTGACTTTATATCTCACAATTCTAACTCTCAAAATTCTGACATTATATCTCACAATTCTGACTTTATATCTCAAAATTCTGACTCTCTCACAATTCTGACTTTATACCTCACAAATCTGAATTTATATCACACAAATCTGAATTTATATCTCACAATTCTGACTTTATATCACACAATTCTGACTTTATATCTCACAATTCTGACTCTCTCACAATTCTGACTTTATATCTCACAATTCTGATCTTATATCTCACAATTCTGACTTTATATCTCACAAATCTGACTTTATATCACACAATTCTGACTTTATATCTCACAATTCTGAATTTATATCAAACAGCTCTGACTTTATATCACACAATTCTGACTTTATATCACACAATTCTGACTTTATATCTCACAATTCTGACTTTATATCTCACAAATCTGAATTTATATCACACAATTCTGACTTTATATCTCACAATTCTGAATTTATATCAAACAGTTCTGACTTTATATCACACAATTCTGACTTTATATCTCACAATTCTGACTTCATATCACACAATTCTGACATTATATCAAACAAATTCTGACTTTATATCTCACAATTCTAACTCTCAAAATTCTGACATTATATCTCACAATTCTGACTTTATATCTCAAAATTCTGACTCTCTCACAATTCTGACTTTATACCTCACAAATCTGAATTTATATCACACAAATCTGAATTTATATCTCACAATTCTGACTTTATATCTCACAATTCTGACTCTCTCACAATTCTGACTTTATATCTCACAATTCTGATCTTATATCTCACAATTCTGACTTTATATCTCACAAATCTGAATTTATATCACACAATTCTGAATTTATATCTCACAATTCTGACGTTATATCACACAATTCTGACTTTATATCTCACAATTCTGACTTTATATCACTATTCTGACTTTATATCTCACAATTCTGACTTTATATCACACAATTCTGACTTTATATCACACAATTCGGACTTTATATCACACAATTCGGACTTTATATCACTATTCTGACTTTATATCTCACAATTCTGACTCTCACAATTCAGACTTTATATCACAATTCTGACTTTATATCTCACAATTCTGACTTTATATCTCACAATTCGGACTTTATATCACTATTCTGACTTTATATCTCACAATTCTGACTCTCACAATTCAGACTTTATATCACAATTCTGACTTTATATCTCACAATTCTGACTTTATATCTCACAATTCGGACTTTATATCACTATTCTGACTTTATATCTCACAATTCTAACTCTCACAATTCTGACTTTATATCTCAAAATTCTGACTCTCTCACAAATCTGACTTTATACCTCACAAATCTGAATTTATATCACACAAATCTGAATTTATATCTCACAATTCTGACTTTATATCACACAATTCTGACTTTATATTTCACAATTCTGACTCTCTCACAATTCTGGCTTTATATCACAATTCTGACTTTATATCACACAATTCTGACTCTCACAATTCTGACTTTATATCTCACAATTCTGACTCTCTCACAATTCTGACTTTATATCTCACAATTCTGGCTTTATATCACAATTCTGACTTTATATCACACAATTCTGACCTAATATCACACAATTCTGACTCTCACAATTCTGACTTTATATCTCACAAATCTGAATTTATATCACACAATTCTGACTTTATATCTCACAATTCTGACTTTATATCTCACAAATCTGACTTAATATCACAATTCTGGCTTTATATCTCACAATTCTGACTTTATATCTCACAATTCTGACTCTCACAATTCTGACTTCATATCACACAATTCTGACTTTATATCTCACAATTCTGACTCTCAGAATTCTGACTTTATATCACACAATTCTGACTTTATATCTCACAATTCTGACTTTATATCTCACAATTCTGACTTTATATCTCGCAATTCTGACTTTATATCAAAATTCTTAATTTATATCTCACAATTCTGACATTATATCTCACAATTCTGACTTTATATCTCACAAATCTGAATTTATATCACACAATTATGACTTTATATCTCACAATTCTGAATTTATATCTCAAAAATCTGAATTTATATCACACAATTCGGACTTTATATCTCACAATTCTGAATTTATATCAAACAGTTCTGACTTTATATCTCACAATTCTGACTTTATATCACACAATTCTGACTTTATATCTCACAAATCTGAATTTATATCTCACAAATCTGAATTTATATCACACAATTCTGACGTTATATCTCACAATTCTGACTTTATATCTCACAAATCTGAATTTATATCACACAATTCTGACTTTATATCTCACAAATCTGACTTTATATCTCACAAATCTGAATTTATATCACACAATTCTGACGTTATATCTCACAATTCTGACTTTATATCTCACAAATCTGATTTTATATCTCACAATTCTGACTTTATATCTCACAATTCTGAATTTATATCACAATTCTGAAGTTATATCTCACAATTCTGACTTTATATCTCACAAATCTGAATTTATATCACACAATTCTGACATTATATCTCACAATTCTGACTTTATATCTCACAATTCTGACTTTTATATCTCACAATTCTGACTTTATATCTCACAATTCTGAATTTATATCACAATTCTGAAGTTATATCTCACAATTCTGACTTTATATCTCACAAATCTGAATTTATATCACACAATTCTGATCTTATATCTCACAATTCTGACTTTATATCTCACAAATCTGAATTTATATCACACAATTCTGACTTTATATCTCACAAATCTGAATTTATATCACACAAATATGAATTTATATCTCACAAATCTGAATTTATATCACACAAATCTGAATTTATATCACAATTCTGACGTTATATCTCACAATTCTGACTTTATATCACACAATTCTGAATTTATATCAAACAGTTCTGACTTTATATCTCACAATTCTGACTTTATATCTCAAAATTCTGACATTATATCTCACAATTCTGACTTTATATCTCAAAATTCTGACTCTCTCACAAATCTGACTTTATACCTCACAAATCTGAATTTATATCACACAAATCTGAATTTATATCTCACAATTCTGACTTTATATCACACAATTCTGACTTTATATTTCACAATTCTGACTCTCTCACAATTCTGGCTTTATATCACAATTCTGACTTTATATCACACAATTCTGACCTAATATCACACAATTCTGACTCTCACAATTCTGACTTTATATCTCACAAATCTGAATTTATATCACACAATTCTGACTTTATATCTCACAATTCTGACTTTATATCTCACAAATCTGACTTAATATCACAATTCTGGCTTTATATCTCACAATTCTGACTTTATATCTCACAATTCTGAATTTATATCAAACAGTTCTGACTTTATATCTCACAATTCTGACTTTATATCTCAAAATTCTGACTTAATATCTCACAAATCTGAATTTATATCACACAATTCTGAATTTATAATCACACAATTCTGACTTTATATCTCACAAATCTGACTTTATATCTCAAAATTCTGACTTTATATCTTACAATTCTGAATTTATATCAAACAGTTCTGACTTTATATCTCACAATTCTGACTTTATATCTCACAATTCTGACTTTATATCTCACAATTCTGAATTTATATCAAACAGTTCTGACTTTATATCTCACAATTCTGACTTTATATCTCAAAATTCTGACTTTATATCTTACAATTCTGAATTTATATCAAACAGTTCTGACTTTATATCTCACAATTCTGACTTTATATCTCACAATTCTGACTTTATATCTCACAATTCTGAATTTATATCACACAATTCTGACTTTATATCTCACAATTCTGACTTTATATCTCACAAATCTGACTTAATATCACAATTCTGGCTTTATATCTCACAATTCTGACTTTATATCTCACAATTCTGAATTTATATCAAACAGTTCTGACTTTATATCTCACAATTCTGACTTTATATCTCAAAATTCTGACTTAATATCTCACAAATCTGAATTTATATCACACAATTCTGAATTTATAATCACACAATTCTGACTTTATATCTCACAAATCTGACTTTATATCTCAAAATTCTGACTTTATATCTTACAATTCTGAATTTATATCAAACAGTTCTGACTTTATATCTCACAATTCTGACTTTATATCTCACAATTCTGACTTTATATCTTACAATTCTGAATTTATATCAAACAGTTCTGACTTTATATCTCACAATTCTGACTTTATATCTCAAAATTCTGACTTTATATCTTACAATTCTGAATTTATATCAAACAGTTCTGACTTTATATCTCACAATTCTGACTTTATATCTCACAATTCTGACTTTATATCTCACAATTCTGAATTTATATCAAACAGTTCTGACTTTATATCTCACAATTCTGACTTTATATCTCAAAATTCTGACTCTCTCACAAATCTGACTTTATACCTCACAAATCTGAATTTATATCACACAAATCTGAATTTATATCTCACAATTCTGACTTTATATCACACAATTCTGACTTTATATTTCACAATTCTGACTCTCTCACAATTCTGGCTTTATATCACAATTCTGACTTTATATCACACAATTCTGACCTAATATCACACAATTCTGACTCTCACAATTCTGACTTTATATCTCACAAATCTGAATTTATATCACACAATTCTGACTTTATATCTCACAATTCTGACTTTATATCTCACAAATCTGACTTAATATCACAATTCTGGCTTTATATCTCACAATTCTGACCTAATATCACACAATTCTGACTCTCACAATTCTGACTTTATATCTCACAAATCTGAATTTATATCACACAATTCTGACTTTATATCTCACAATTCTGACTTTATATCTCACAAATCTGACTTAATATCACAATTCTGGCTTTATATCTCACAATTCTGACTTTATATCTCACAATTCTGAATTTATATCAAACAGTTCTGACTTTATATCTCACAATTCTGACTTTATATCTCAAAATTCTGACTTAATATCTCACAAATCTGAATTTATATCACACAATTCTGAATTTATAATCACACAATTCTGACTTTATATCTCACAAATCTGAATTTATATCACACAATTCTGAATTTATATCTCACAATTCTGACTTTATATCTCACAATTCTGACTTTATATCTTACAATTCTGAATTTATATCAAACAGTTCTGACTTTATATCTCACAATTCTGACTTTATATCTTACAATTCTGAATTTATATCAAACAGTTCTGACTTTACATCTCACAATTCTGACTTTATATCACACAATTCTGACTTTATATCTCACAATTCTGACTTTATATCTCACAATTCTGACTTTATATCTTACAATTCTGAATTTATATCAAACAGTTCTGACTTTATATCTCACAATTCTGACTTTATATCTCACAATTCTGACTTTATATCTCACAATTCTGACTTTATATCTCACAATTCTGACTTTATATCTCACAATTCTGACTTTATATCTCACAATTCTGACTTTATATCTTACAATTCTGAATTTATATCAAACAGTTCTGACTTTATATCTCACAATTCTGACTTTATATCTCAAAATTCTGACTTAATATCTCACAAATCTGAATTTATATCACACAATTCTGAATTTATAATCACACAATTCTGACTTTATATCTCACAAATCTGAATTTATATCACACAATTCTGAATTTATATCACACAATTCTGACTTTATATCTCACAAATCTGAATTTATATCACACAATTCTGACTTTATATCTCACAATTCTGACTTCATATCACACAATTCTGACATTATATCAAACAAATTCTGACTTTATATCTCACAATTCTAACTCTCAAAATTCTGACATTATATCTCACAATTCTGACTTTATATCTCAAAATTCTGACTCTCTCACAATTCTGACTTTATACCTCACAAATCTGAATTTATATCACACAAATCTGAATTTATATCTCACAATTCTGACTTTATATCACACAATTCTGACTTTATATCTCACAATTCTGACTCTCTCACAATTCTGACTTTATATCTCACAATTCTGACCTTATATCTCACAATTCTGACTTTATATCTCACAAATCTGACTTTATATCACACAATTCTGACTTTATATCTCACAATTCTGAATTTATATCAAACAGCTCTGACTTTATATCACACAATTCTGACTTTATATCACACAATTCTGACTTTATATCTCACAATTCTGACTTTATATCTCACAAATCTGAATTTATATCACACAATTCTGACTTTATATCTCACAATTCTGAATTTATATCAAACAGTTCTGACTTTATATCACACAATTCTGACTTTATATCTCACAATTCTGACTTCATATCACACAATTCTGACATTATATCAAACAAATTCTGACTTTATATCTCACAATTCTAACTCTCAAAATTCTGACATTATATCTCACAATTCTGACTTTATATCTCAAAATTCTGACTCTCTCACAATTCTGACTTTATACCTCACAAATCTGAATTTATATCACACAAATCTGAATTTATATCTCACAATTCTGACTTTATATCTCACAATTCTGACTCTCTCACAATTCTGACTTTATATCTCACAATTCTGATCTTATATCTCACAATTCTGACTTTATATCTCACAAATCTGAATTTATATCACACAATTCTGAATTTATATCTCACAATTCTGACGTTATATCACACAATTCTGACTTTATATCTCACAATTCTGACTTTATATCACTATTCTGACTTTATATCTCACAATTCTGACTTTATATCACACAATTCTGACTTTATATCACACAATTCGGACTTTATATCACTATTCTGACTTTATATCTCACAATTCTGACTCTCACAATTCAGACTTTATATCACAATTCTGACTTTATATCTCACAATTCTGACTTTATATCTCACAATTCGGACTTTATATCACTATTCTGACTTTATATCTCACAATTCTGACTCTCACAATTCTGACATTATATCTCACAATTCTGACTTTATATTTCAAAATTCTGACTCTCTCACAAATCTGACTTTATACCTCACAAATCTGAATTTATATCACACAAATCTGAATTTATATCTCACAATTCTGACTTTATATCACACAATTCTGACTTTATATTTCACAATTCTGACTCTCTCACAATTCTGGCTTTATATCACAATTCTGACTTTATATCACACAATTCTGACCTAATATCACACAATTCTGACTCTCACAATTCTGACTTTATATCTCACAATTCTGACTCTCTCACAATTCTGACTTTATATCTCACAATTCTGGCTTTATATCACAATTCTGACTTTATATCACACAATTCTGACTCTCACAATTCTGACTTTATATCTCACAAATCTGAATTTATATCACACAATTCTGACTTTATATCTCACAATTCTGACTTTATATCTCACAAATCTGACTTAATATCACAATTCTGGCTTTATATCTCACAATTCTGACTTTATATCTCACAATTCTGACTCTCACAACTCTGACTTCATATCACACAATTCTGACTTTATATCTCACAATTCTGACTCTCAGAATTCTGACTTTATATCACACAATTCTGACTTTATCTCTCGCAATTCTGAATTTATATCACACAATTCTGACTTTATATCTCACAATTCTGACTTTATATCTCACAATTCTGACTTTATATCTCGCAATTCTGACTTTATATCAAAATTCTTAATTTATATCTCACAATTCTGACATTATATCTCACAATTCTGACTTTATATCTCACAAATCTGAATTTATATCACACAATTCTGACTTTATATCTCACAATTCTGAATTTATATCTCAAAAATCTGAATTTATATCACACAATTCGGACTTTATATCTCACAATTCTGAATTTATATCAAACAGTTCTGACTTTATATCTCACAATTCTGACTTTATATCACACAATTCTGACTTTATATCTCACAAATCTGACTTTATATCTCACAAATCTGAATTTATATCACACAATTCTGACGTTATATCTCACAATTCTGACTTTATATCTCACAAATCTGAATTTATATCACACAATTCTGACTTTATATCTCACAAATCTGACTTTATATCTCACAAATCTGAATTTATATCACACAATTCTGACGTTATATCTCACAATTCTGACTTTATATCTCACAAATCTGATTTTATATCTCACAATTCTGACTTTATATCTCACAATTCTGAATTTATATCACAATTCTGAAGTTATATCTCACAATTCTGACTTTATATCTCACAAATCTGAATTTATATCACACAATTCTGACATTATATCTCACAATTCTGACTTTATATCTCACAATTCTGACTTTTATATCTCACAATTCTGACTTTATATCTCACAATTCTGAATTTATATCACAATTCTGAAGTTATATCTCACAATTCTGACTTTATATCTCACAAATCTGAATTTATATCACACAATTCTGATCTTATATCTCACAATTCTGACTTTATATCTCACAAATCTGAATTTATATCACACAATTCTGACTTTATATCTCACAAATCTGAATTTATATCACACAAATATGAATTTATATCTCACAAATCTGAATTTATATCACACAAATCTGAATTTATATCACAATTCTGACGTTATATCTCACAATTCTGACTTTATATCACACAATTCTGACTTTATATCTCACAAATCTGACTTTATATCTCACAAATCTGAATTTATATCACACAATTCTGAATTTATATCTCACAATTCTGACTTCATGTCTCACAATTCTGACTTCATGTCACACAATTCTGACATTATATCAAACAAATTCTGACTTTATATCTCACAATTCTGACTTTATATCTCACAATTCTGACTTTATATCTCACAAATCTGAATTTATATCACACAAATCTGAATTTATATCTCACAAATCTGAATTTATATCACACAAATCTGAATTTATATCACAATTCTGACGTTATATCTCACAATTCTGACTTTATATCACACAATTCTGACTTTATATCTCACAAATCTGATTTTATATCTCACAATTATGACTTTATATCTCACAAATCTGAATTTCTATCACACAATTCTGACATTATATCTCACAATTCTGACTTTTTATCTCACAAATCTGAATTTATATCACACAATTCTGACTTTATATCACACAATTCTGACTTTATATCTCAAAATTCTGACTTTATATCTCACAAATCTGAATTTATATCACACAATTCTGACTTTATATCTCACAAATCTGAATTTATATCACACAAATCTGAATTTATATCTCACAAATCTGAATTTATATCACACAAATCTGAATTTATATCACAATTCTGACGTTATATCTCACAATTCTGACTTTATATCACACAATTCTGACGTTATATCTCACAATTCTGAATTTATATCACACAATTCTGACTTTATATCACACAATTCTGACTTTATATCTCACAATTCTGACTTTATATCTCACAAATCTGAATTTATATCACACAATTCTGACTTTATATCTCACAATTCTGACTTCATATCTCACAAATCTGAATTTATATCACACAATTCTGACTTTATATCTCACAAATCTGAATTTATATCACACAAATCTGAATTTATATCACAATTCTGACGTTATATCTCACAATTCTGACTTTATATCTCAAAATTCTGACTTTATATCTCACAAATCTGAATATATATCACACAATTCTGAATTTACATCTCACAATTCTGACTTTATATCTCACAATTCTGACTTTATATCAAACAAATTCTGACTTTATATCTCACAATTCTGACTTTTTATCTCACAATTCTGATCTTATATCTCACAATTCTGACTCTCACATTTCTGACTTCATATCACACAATTCTGACATTATATCTCACAATTCTGAATTTATATCTCACAAATCTGAATTTATATCACACAATTCTGAATTTATATCTCACAAATCTGAATTTATATCACACAATTCTGACTTTATATCTCACAATTCTGATCTTATATCACACAGTTCTGGCTTTATATCACACAATTCTGACTTTATATCACACAATTCTGACTTTATATCTCACAACTCTGACCTAATATCACACAATTCTGACTCTCACAATTCTGACTTTATATCTCACAAATCTGACTTTATATCTCACAAATCTGAATTTATATCTCACAAATCTGATTTTATATCTCACAATTCTGACTTTATATCTCAATATTCTGACTTTATATCTCACAAATCTGAATTTATATCACACAATTCTGACTTTATATCTCACAATTCTGAATTTATATCTCAAAAATCTGAATTTATATCACACAATTCGGACTTTATATCTCACAATTCTGAATTTATATCAAACAGTTCTGACTTTATATCTCACAATTCTGACATTATATCACACAATTCTGACTTTATATCTCACAAATCTGACTTTATATCTCACAAATCTGAATTTATATCTCACAAATCTGATTTTATATCTCACAATTCTGACTTTATATCTCAATATTCTGACTTTATATCTCAATATTCTGACTTTATATCTCACAAATCTGAATTTATATCACACAATTCTGACTTTATATCTCACAATTCTGAATTTATATCTCAAAAATCTGAATTTATATCACACAATTCGGACTTTATATCTCACAATTCTGAATTTATATCAAACAGTTCTGACTTTATATCTCACAATTCTGACTTTATATCTCACAATTCTGAAGTTATATCTCACAATTCTGACTTTATATCTCACAAATCTGAATTTATATCACACAATTCTGACTTTATATCTCACAAATCTGAATTTATATCACACAATTCTGACTTTATATCTCACAATTCTGACTTCATATCACACAATTCTGACATTATATCAAACAAATTCTGACTTTATATCTCACAATTCTAACTCTCAAAATTCTGACATTATATCTCACAATTCTGACTTTATATCTCAAAATTCTGACTCTCTCACAATTCTGACTTTATACCTCACAAATCTGAATTTATATCACACAAATCTGAATTTATATCTCACAATTCTGACTTTATATCTCACAATTCTGACTCTCTCACAATTCTGACTTTATATCTCACAATTCTGATCTTATATCTCACAATTCTGAATTTATATCTCACAATTCTGACGTTATATCACACAATTCTGACTTTATATCTCACAATTCTGACTTTATATCACTATTCTGACTTTATATCTCACAATTCTGACTTTATATCACACAATTCTGACTTTATATCACACAATTCGGACTTTATATCACACAATTCGGACTTTATATCACTATTCTGACTTTATATCTCACAATTCTGACTCTCTCACAATTCTGACTTTATATCTCACAATTCTGGCTTTATATCACAATTCTGACTTTATATCACACAATTCTGACCTAATATCACACAATTCTGACTCTCACAATTCTGACTTTATATCTCACAAATCTGAATTTATATCACACAATTCTGACTTTATATCTCACAATTCTGACTTTATATCTCACAAATCTGACTTAATATCACAATTCTGGCTTTATATCTCACAATTCTGACTTCATATCACACAATTCTGACTTTATATCTCACAATTCTGACTCTCAGAATTCTGACTTTATATCACACAATTCTGACTTTATCTCTCGCAATTCTGAATTTATATCACACAATTCTGACTTTATATCTCACAATTCTGACTTTATATCTCACAATTCTGACTTTATATCTCGCAATTCTGACTTTATATCAAAATTCTTAATTTATATCTCACAATTCTGACATTATATCTCACAATTCTGACTTTATATCTCACAAATCTGAATTTATATCACACAATTCTGACTTTATATCTCACAATTCTGAATTTATATCTCAAAAATCTGAATTTATATCACACAATTCGGACTTTATATCTCACAATTCTGAATTTATATCAAACAGTTCTGACTTTATATCTCACAATTCTGACTTTATATCACACAATTCTGACTTTATATCTCACAAATCTGACTTTATATCTCACAAATCTGAATTTATATCACACAATTCTGACGTTATATCTCACAATTCTGACTTTATATCTCACAAATCTGAATTTATATCACACAATTCTGACTTTATATCTCACAAATCTGACTTTATATCTCACAAATCTGAATTTATATCACACAATTCTGACGTTATATCTCACAATTCTGACTTTATATCTCACAAATCTGATTTTATATCTCACAATTCTGACTTTATATCTCACAATTCTGAATTTATATCACAATTCTGAAGTTATATCTCACAATTCTGACTTTATATCTCACAAATCTGAATTTATATCACACAATTCTGACATTATATCTCACAATTCTGACTTTATATCTCACAATTCTGACTTTTATATCTCACAATTCTGACTTTATATCTCACAATTCTGAATTTATATCACAATTCTGAAGTTATATCTCACAATTCTGACTTTATATCTCACAAATCTGAATTTATATCACACAATTCTGATCTTATATCTCACAATTCTGACTTTATATCTCACAAATCTGAATTTATATCACACAATTCTGACTTTATATCACACAATTCTGACTTTATATCTCAAAATTCTGACTTTATATCTCACAAATCTGAATTTATATCACACAATTCTGACTTTATATCTCACAATTCTGACTTTATATCTCACAAATCTGACTTAATATCACAATTCTGGCTTTATATCTCACAATTCTGACTTTATATCTCACAATTCTGACTCTCACAATTCTGACTTCATATCACACAATTCTGACTTTATATCACACAATTCTGACCTAATATCACACAATTCTGACTTTATATCACACAATTCTGGCTTTATATCACAATTCTGACTCTCTCACAATTCTGACTTTATATCTCACAATTCTGGCTTTATATCACAATTCTGACTTTATATCACACAATTCTGACCTAATATCACACAATTCTGACTCTCACAATTCTGACTTTATATCTCACAATTCTGACTCTCTCACAATTCTGACTTTATATCTCACAATTCTGGCTTTATATCACAATTCTGACTTTATATCTCACAAATCTGAATTTATATCACACAATTCTGACTTAATATCACAATTCTGGCTTTATATCACAATTCTGACTTTATATCACACAATTCTGACCTAATATCACACAATTCTGACTCTCACAATTCTGACTTTATATCTCACAATTCTGACTCTCTCACAATTCTGACTTTATATCTCACAATTCTGGCTTTATATCACAATTCTGACTTTATATCTCACAATTCTGACTTTATATCTCACAAATCTGACTTAATATCACAATTCTGGCTTTATATCTCACAATTCTGACTTTATATCTCACAATTCTGACTCTCACAATTCTGACTTCATATCACACAATTCTGACTTTATATCTCACAATTCTGACTCTCAGAATTCTGACTTTATATCACACAATTCTGACTTTATATCTCACAATTCTGACTTTATATCTCACAATTCTGACTTTATATCAAACAGTTCTGACTTTATATCTCACAATTCTGACTTTATATCTCAAAATTCTGACTTAATATCTCACAAATCTGAATTTATATCACACAATTCTGAATTTATAATCACACAATTCTGACTTTATATCTCACAAATCTGAATTTATATCACACAATTCTGAATTTATATCACACAATTCTGACTTTATATCTCACAAATCTGAATTTATATCACACAATTCTGACTTTATATCTCACAATTCTGACTTCATATCACACAATTCTGACATTATATCAAACAAATTCTGACTTTATATCTCACAATTCTAACTCTCAAAATTCTGACATTATATCTCACAATTCTGACTTTATATCTCAAAATTCTGACTCTCTCACAATTCTGACTTTATATCTCACAAATCTGAATTTATATCACACAAATCTGAATTTATATCTCACAATTCTGACTTTATATCACACAATTCTGACTTTATATCTCACAATTCTGACTCTCTCACAATTCTGACTTTATATCTCACAATTCTGATCTTATATCTCACAATTCTGACTTTATATCTCACAAATCTGACTTTATATCACACAATTCTGACTTTATATCTCACAATTCTGAATTTATATCAAACAGCTCTGACTTTATATCACACAATTCTGACTTTATATCACACAATTCTGACTTTATATCTCACAATTCTGACTTTATATCTCACAAATCTGAATTTATATCACACAATTCTGACTTTATATCTCACAATTCTGAATTTATATCAAACAGTTCTGACTTTATATCACACAATTCTGACTTTATATCTCACAATTCTGACTTCATATCACACAATTCTGACATTATATCAAACAAATTCTGACTTTATATCTCACAATTCTAACTCTCAAAATTCTGACATTATATCTCACAATTCTGACTTTATATCTCAAAATTCTGACTCTCTCACAATTCTGACTTTATACCTCACAAATCTGAATTTATATCTCACAATTCTGACTTTATATCTCACAATTCTGACTTTATATCTCACAATTCTGACTCTCTCACAATTCTGACTTTATATCTCACAATTCTGATCTTATATCTCACAATTCTGACTTTATATCTCACAAATCTGAATTTATATCACACAATTCTGAATTTATATCTCACAATTCTGACGTTATATCACACAATTCTGACTTTATATCTCACAATTCTGACTTTATATCACTATTCTGACTTTATATCTCACAATTCTGACTTTATATCACACAATTCTGACTTTATATCACACAATTCGGACTTTATATCACACAATTCGGACTTTATATCACTATTCTGACTTTATATCTCACAATTCTGACTCTCACAATTCAGACTTTATATCACAATTCTGACTTTATATCTCACAATTCTGACTTTATATCTCACAATTCGGACTTTATATCACTATTCTGACTTTATATCTCACAATTCTGACTCTCACAATTCAGACTTTATATCACAATTCTGACTTTATAACTCACAATTCTAACTCTCAAAATTCTGACATTATATCTCACAATTCTGACTTTATATCTCAAAATTCTGACTCTCTCACAAATCTGACTTTATACCTCACAAATCTGAATTTATATCACACAAATCTGAATTTATATCTCACAATTCTGACTTTATATCACACAATTCTGACTTTATATTTCACAATTCTGACTCTCTCACAATTCTGGCTTTATATCACAATTCTGACTTTATATCACACAATTCTGACCTAATATCACACAATTCTGACTCTCACAATTCTGACTTTATATCTCACAAATCTGAATTTATATCACACAATTCTGACTTTATATCTCACAATTCTGACTTTATATCTCACAAATCTGACTTAATATCACAATTCTGGCTTTATATCTCACAATTCTGACTTTATATCTCACAATTCTGACTTCATATCACACAATTCTGACTTTATATCTCACAATTCTGACTCTCAGAATTCTGACTTTATATCACACAATTCTGACTTTATCTCTCGCAATTCTGAATTTATATCACACAATTCTGACTTTATATCTCACAATTCTGACTTTATATCTCACAATTCTGACTTTATATCTCGCAATTCTGACTTTATATCTCGCAATTCTGACTTTATATCAAAATTCTTAATTTATATCTCACAATTCTGACATTATATCTCACAATTCTGACTTTATATCTCACAAATCTGAATTTATATCACACAATTCTGACTTTATATCTCACAATTCTGAATTTATATCTCAAAAATCTGAATTTATATCACACAATTCGGACTTTATATCTCACAATTCTGAATTTATATCAAACAGTTCTGACTTTATATCTCACAATTCTGACTTTATATCTCACAAATCTGACTTTATATCTCACAAATCTGAATTTATATCACACAATTCTGACGTTATATCTCACAATTCTGACTTTATATCTCACAAATCTGAATTTATATCACACAATTCTGACTTTATATCTCACAAATCTGACTTTATATCTCACAAATCTGAATTTATATCACACAATTCTGACGTTATATCTCACAATTCTGACTTTATATCTCACAAATCTGATTTTATATCTCACAATTCTGACTTTATATCTCACAATTCTGAATTTATATCACAATTCTGAAGTTATATCTCACAATTCTGACTTTATATCTCACAAATCTGAATTTATATCACACAATTCTGACATTATATCTCACAATTCTGACTTTATATCTCACAATTCTGACTTTTATATCTCACAATTCTGACTTTATATCTCACAATTCTGAATTTATATCACAATTCTGAAGTTATATCTCACAATTCTGACTTTATATCTCACAAATCTGAATTTATATCACACAATTCTGATCTTATATCTCACAATTCTGACTTTATATCTCACAAATCTGAATTTATATCACACAATTCTGACTTTATATCTCACAAATCTGAATTTATATCACACAAATATGAATTTATATCTCACAAATCTGAATTTATATCACACAAATCTGAATTTATATCACAATTCTGACGTTATATCTCACAATTCTGACTTTATATCACACAATTCTGACTTTATATCTCACAAATCTGACTTTATATCTCACAAATCTGAATTTATATCACACAATTCTGACGTTATATCTCACAATTCTGACTTTATATCTCACAAATCTGAATTTATATCACACAATTCTGAATTTATATCTCACAATTCTGACTTCATGTCTCACAATTCTGACTTCATGTCACACAATTCTGACATTATATCAAACAAATTCTGACTTTATATCTCACAATTCTGACTTTATATCTCACAATTCTGACTTTATATCTCACAAATCTGAATTTATATCACACAAATCTGAATTTATATCTCACAAATCTGAATTTATATCACACAAATCTGAATTTATATCACAATTCTGACGTTATATCTCACAATTCTGACTTTATATCACACAATTCTGACTTTATATCTCACAAATCTGATTTTATATCTCACAATTATGACTTTATATCTCACAAATCTGAATTTCTATCACACAATTCTGACATTATATCTCACAATTCTGACTTTTTATCTCACAAATCTGAATTTATATCACACAATTCTGACTTTATATCACACAATTCTGACTTTATATCTCAAAATTCTGACTTTATATCTCACAAATCTGAATTTATATCACACAATTCTGACTTTATATCTCACAAATCTGAATTTATATCACACAAATCTGAATTTATATCTCACAAATCTGAATTTATATCACACAAATCTGAATTTATATCACAATTCTGACGTTATATCTCACAATTCTGACTTTATATCACACAATTCTGACGTTATATCTCACAATTCTGAATTTATATCACACAATTCTGACTTTATATCACACAATTCTGACTTTATATCTCACAATTCTGACTTTATATCTCACAAATCTGAATTTATATCACACAATTCTGACTTTATATCTCACAATTCTGACTTCATATCTCACAAATCTGAATTTATATCACACAATTCTGACTTTATATCTCACAAATCTGAATTTATATCTCACAAATCTGACTTAATATCACAATTCTGGCTTTATATCTCACAATTCTGACTTTATATCTCACAATTCTGACTCTCACAATTCTGACTTCATATCACACAATTCTGACTTTATATCACACAATTCTGACCTAATATCACACAATTCTGACTTTATATCACACAATTCTGGCTTTATATCACAATTCTGACTCTCTCACAATTCTGACTTTATATCTCACAATTCTGGCTTTATATCACAATTCTGACTTTATATCACACAATTCTGACCTAATATCACACAATTCTGACTCTCACAATTCTGACTTTATATCTCACAATTCTGACTCTCTCACAATTCTGACTTTATATCTCACAATTCTGGCTTTATATCACAATTCTGACTTTATATCTCACAAATCTGAATTTATATCACACAATTCTGACTTTATATCTCACAATTCTGGCTTTATATCACAATTCTGACTTTATATCACACAATTCTGACTGTATATCTCACAGTTCTGACTTTATATCTCACAATTCTGACTTTATATCTCACAATTCTGACTTTATATCTCACAAATATGAATTTATATCTCACAACTCTGACTTTATATCTCACAAATCTGAATTTATATCACACAATTCTGAATTTATATCTCACAATTCTGACTTCATATCTCACAATTCTGACTTCATATCACACAATTCTGACATTATATCAAACAAATTCTGACTTTATATCTCACAATTCTGACTTTTTATCTCACAATTCTGATC